>CAKAOI010052171.1:0-62604 GCA_916701655.1 Sebastiscus albofasciatus | reverse complement strand
CTTTACCATTTGGACACAGTTTGACATTGCTGAAAGCTGCAGGGCTTCACTTTGTTGTGACTTTATTATAAGTCTACTGAAGTGAGGTCAGCTCACCAAGGCTGTGCTTTGTTATCTGAGTTTGCAGTGTCTAACAACTTTTGAATGGAAAATATGTGGAGACCTTCAGTTTTTGCCTTATGTTCAACATGTTTTTAGCCTTCAGAAATAGATTTGTTAGAGGCTGCTAACTTGTATTTTCAATTAATTTCCTTTAGAAAATATCAGAAAATAGTGATTTATTAATAATAATAATAATAATAATAATTAAGTAATTTGCTTTTTTTTTGTCCAATCAGCTCTACAAAACTAAAACATATTCAATTTACAATGATATAAAAACAAGCTGGAACCAACTATTTGCTTGAAGGTTTGCAACTAACAATACATCTGATTATCGATGAATCTGCTGATTAATTCTTGATTGGTTGTTTGGTCTATAAAATGCTAGAAAACTGAAAAATTGCTGTCACATTTTCCAGTCCAAGGTGACATATTCAATTAATTTGCTTTAGAAAATTTCAGAAAATAGTGAACATTTGCTTGTTTTAGTCCAACCAAGTTTATTATGCTAAGTTTATGTTTTCCCACTCACAATGTTGTTTGGTTCCGATTACCCAGAAGTCTTTATAGATATTTAAATCAATATCCTCCTCACACACACTAACCATACACTTCCACGCAACACGCACGCCTCTTACTGCACTGTATATTATTCATTTATTTTTTGTTATGTTGTGTAGTCTTAAATTGTGCAAAATAAATAAACAATAAACAATAAACCAGCTCTACAAAACTCAAACATATTCAATTTGCAATGATAAAAAACCCCCAAATGTCATATTAAATCACTCTATTTCCTCATTCAAGGCAGGAAAAGGTTATTCAATACAGGCTCTATATACCTACACAAATATACTATAAAATGACATAAAACAGAAAAAATCCTCACATTTTAGAAGCTGGAACCAACTATTTGTTTGAAAGTTTGCAACTGACAATGCATTTGATTATTGTCATATTTTCCAGTCCAAGGTGACATATTCAAATGTCCATCAGTACAAAACAATGTTCAGTTTACGATGATATAAAACAGAAAAGAGCGAGAACTCCTCATATAAATGACAAAGATGATTAATTAACAAAGTGGTTGCTGTTTTATTATCTGACAACAACCAATCATCACCACTATAAAACAGACACATTAAATATCTATGAGCTCCTTTTGTACCACGATGACATCAGAACCGTACCATTTACAGGCTGTGTCTCTCGCTGTCACTGCCTCTTGTTCAACATGCTCACTTTGTTAGTGTCACTTTGTGCCAGATGTACACTTAAGGTAGCTGACTGTATACCTGCCTGTTTGCATTGGCCTTTTAAATGTTTGATGTGTGGAGAGACGTCCTGTGCGCTCCTTTTCTCCTGCTGTTCCTCTCAGCATCTGCACCGGCTGTCAGCTCATGTTAGAAATGGGCCGGTAGAGAGTGAGACGGTGCAATCTGCCCTCATGCAGATACACTTTACTGTACATACAGCGTGTATCTGTGCATGCAAACATGCAAGTACCAGAACATGACCTGCAGGTGTGTATCACAGTCACGCATCCGGACTGTAATGTTTTATTCCACAAACCTTATATTGAATGCACACAAGGCTCAGGGCTGAATATAATGTGCATAGTTAAAGTGAAATTCTGACACTGCAAAGAAGACGCGTAAAAGCAAGTCAATACAGCTTAAACTCTCAGGCTTTCTACACATTTTAAAAGTATTTTAAAAAAAGGTAAGATGACAAGAAGCAATTGAGAATGAGATGCAACAAAGGTTGGCTGGACTCAAAGCCGGGACATTGCTGTTCATGTTTGGCATCTTAACCACTAAGCTGCCCTGGCTCTCTACCATAGACTGTATAAAATATAGACATAGTCTCCGTGACACCCATAGGTTTCTGAAGCTCAAAGTGGGCTGCTCCGTCCGTCGTCATCTTGGCAGTGACAACACAGCCTTAAGTCACGACTAATCCAAAAATGGGCAAAGAGGTGGATCGCCGGTCGAGCTGAGGCAGGCTTGGTTCACGCAGCAGAGCAGACAGCTAGCGGCCTGGTACGGCACCCACCCGTCACTCGAGGCGGCCACGCCCTTAATTATGCCGAACTTTAAGCTGTACTATAATTTAAACGGGTGAGTAATATAAAAATTCACCCACTGAACAGTTGCCATGAACGGAGATATTAGCTACAGAGAACAAAACCGTCTTTTGTACCAGGCTGTAAACATGATTATTTCTGCTATAAAGTTGAGCCTTTTAACGTGGGGGTCTATGGGGATTGACTTGCTTTTGGAACCATTTGATGAAATGCAGTTTAGGGCTGCAATTAACGATTATTTTCATTGTTGATTTATCTGTCGATTATTTTCTCGATTAATTGATTAGTTGTTTGGTCTATCAAATGTCAGAAAATCCTGAAAAATGTTGATCGGTTTTCCCAAAGCCCAAGATGACGTCCTCAAATGTCTTGTTTTGTTTGTTCTTGTCTTGTAAAGAAGCCAGAAAATAGTCACATTTAAGACGCTGGAATCAGAGAATTAGACTTCTTTCTTTCTTAAGAAATTACTCCAATCGTTTATCAAAATAATTTGTGTATGGATTTAATAATTGACAACTAATCGTTTAATCCATGCAGCTCTACTGCAGTTTTTGGCACTTCCGCATTGGCTTAATTTCTCAGCTCCGGAGGTTGCTGCTTGCTCTCTACACATGATCAGCAGAAGTAAGAGCTGTGCTCACTGTAAGGTGAAGCTGCAGGGCACAGTGCACAGAGGCAAAGTGTAGTGTAGGTTTACGTCACCATGTGTGGTAGGCAGCAGAAAAGCACAGGGAAATAAAAAAAACAAAACCGAGCAAAGACTGTTTTGGCGAGGAGGCAATTGACCTCTTTAAGAGATGATGATTAAGAACCAGACATCAATTAGAGAGAAGAGTTATTTGTGTTTCTTGACACCAGCCTGATCTGCTTATGTAGTCAGCTATCATCTATGTTACTTTTTAAATAAAAGGTAACATCGTTTGCACATTGTCAACCCGATCATAGGTAGATAAGTATATAAAGATGGACAACATGACAGTTCCCCAAAAGAGAAACCAAACCGTCTCGATCGCCCCCTGGTGGCTGGCTGCAGTATTGGTCATAAATCCTGCCCCCTCCATGTTAGCGGATTGGACATGAGCCAAACTAAAAAGTCAAAGTACGCAGGTGAAATACTTTTTTCCCAAAGATGGTTTCTGTCATTTTAGGTAGTTCATATTACGCTGATGTATGTTAAAGTGTTCATTTTTCTAATAAGTTTGGTTTTAATTAGTTATTTGATGCTATGAAAAGGGGGTGAGATGTCATGATTGACAGCCGATCTGAGTGAAGTAGTCACGGAGCCGGAGGCTCGGGAAATGTACGAGAGAGGAGATGTAACTTTAACTTTCCATAACAGTCACAAGTCTGTGCTATAGAACATGTGTCAATTTGATCATAAATGTAGTTATAGAGATATTATGGTTAGTTGTTGTGTCTTTCTAGCCAAACAGCTACCATGGTGCTAACGTAGAAGCTAGGTGACTCGTGCTAACAAGCTGTGGCCCTGCTCGGCTTGTGATTGGCTTGGGCGGATGTGTGGGCGGGACCTCGGTGCCGTGGTTTCAGCCCCCCATCACTACTGTGCAGACTGTGGCTCCAAATTACGTCAAAATGTCAAGATGGCAGCTCCCGAATCCGGGTCATTATGGCTTTACTTTTGCACAGTGGGAGGAAGTGGAGACGCGTCGTCGATCTACATATACAGTCTATGGTACGTTTCATACATTGCAAAACATATCACAAAAAACCCCCAAATACTACTATGATTTCTTGTCATTATTGTTTGGATCAAATGCACACATGACCACATTAGCAATGCCCTCCTCCACATTACAGCCCAACAGTTCCTCTGGTATTTCAGACAATAAATCATTAGTCTGTATATGGCGTAATGTCAAAATTAGATTCCTCTGAGTGTCTGAGCGAGCTGTCTCTGATCTCTGAGGAGCCTCACTGCTCTCCTTCAGTACTTCCTCTCCGCTGATGAGCTGCCTCCATAATATATTCTCTGTAGTTTTGTAACCTAACTGATGTTTAATTATTCCGACACGGTGATTTGGCTGTTGCTCATAAAATATTGAAACAGAACAGCGGCCCAGGAGGCGCTCTGAAAGACACCGGCTTCACTCTATCCTTAAATACAACTCGGGAGTGGAGCTGGGCGCTGTCTGTGACTGACATCAAAGCGAGTCAACACAGACCACCACATAAGATGTTTAATGACATTTTTGCTTAATGACAATTTCCTCTTTCCCAGTCCTCACAGGAAGTCTCATGTTTGATTTGGAAATCTGTTCGTTGACCTCCTGCTGCGTAAGATGTCTTCTCTGAGCCGTGCCTGAAACCAATGTGCTTGATCACTATCGAGAAGCGATTATACTAGATCAGCGTTCTGATTACAGCTACCAACCAGGCGCTGTCTGCTAATCTGTTGTCTTAATACTGAGACAGGCAAATCTCAGGGCAGCTATCAAGGCTGCTTAGAGGCCTTATAAGTCCACCGCTCCGTCTCTTGATCATTTTGTAATCAAGGTTTCTAAAAAATACACACCTGTTGACCTTGTCCCTCCCTGGATGTTGATCTGAATATGCAGGTTTGGCTTCAGGGTTAATACTTGTGTGTTAGTTGTTCAGATACTTTTGGCTTCACACACATTTCCCAAATAAGTTTAACCAAAAGAAAGCATTAGCATCTTCCCATATCTTGTGTTTCTCTCAGGTGTGTATTCATCTATTTGTACTGACAGGGTTGTGATCTGGTTCTAGTGTGAGACAAAATAGATAGAACCAGTGGGCATGTGAATTATACTAGTATTCTTCAGATTGGGTTTTTCGGCTGTAAGGGGATCAGTGGACATACTGGCGGATCCCCTGCTGATGCATGCTGGGATATCTCAACCCCTCCTGTGACCCCTCACTGAGAGGATAAAACCTCAGGCATCATTGTTTTATAGAGAAGAGATTAAGCATCATGTCATCCCAATCGATCAGCGCTGCGTTTGTTTGTGTGGCTTTTAATTTGCAGATGGCCACTGTTCAGTCAAAACCAGGTTCCCCCACTACTTCTTAGGAGCTCAGTCACACCAGTGTTTATTTATAACTGATCTGAAATGTATGTACATTTAAAGATCATATAAAATATAAATACAAGTCAATATAAGACTGAAATCTTTTTTTTTCAGTGGATTTGCTCTCAAAAGGGAAGTCAGTTTCTGTGGTGCTATTGTAAAGGTTCAACGTTGGTGGATTTTAATGTGCAAATATGAGCTGCTGACCAGTTGCGAACTCCAAAAGCAACACCCGACATGTGACCGAATCAAAACTTTCAAACAAATCTAGAGCTGCAACAATTACCTGATTAATCGATTAGTTGATTGAACGATCGGATCATCAGAATAACAACTGTTTTGATATCCGATGAATCGTTTGAGTTATTTTTAGGGCCGTCAAAGTTAGCGCAATAACGCGTTAACGCAAATTAGTTTTAACGTCATTAATTTCTTTAACGCATTAATGCAATCGATCCTTTGGAGGTTGTAGCGGGCTCAGTTTTAAAGCCAGAGTGTAGTATCTTATGAAACTAGAAAACGAAGGAATCCATTGGTACCAACCAGGTCATGCTAGCTTGTTGCAAAAGAGGTTAAATAGAGGTTAATAAACTTCCGCTAAATTTTGGCGAGGAAAAAAATAGCATGGCAATTTTCAAAGGGTTCCCTTGACCTCTGACCTCAAGATATGTGAATGAAAATGGGTCATAGTCAAGTCAGCACACTGACACACTGACAGCTGTTGTTGCCTGTTGGGCTGCAGTTTGCCATGTTATGATTTGAGCATATTTTTTATGCTAAATGCAGTACCTGTGAGGGTTTCTGGACAATATGTGTCATTATTTTGTGTTGTTAATTGATTTCCAATAATAAATATATACATACATTTGTATAAAGCAAACATATTTGCCCACTCCCATGTTGATAAGTGTATTAATTACTTGAAACATTTCCCTTTAAGGTACATTTTGAACAGATACAAATGTGCGATTAATTTGCGATTAATTGTGATTAAATATTTTAATCGATTGACAGCCCTAGTTATTTTTCATGTAAAATTATTAATAAGATTATTTGTTGGTTTGTTTGTTTGTCAGCAAGATTACAGATAAACTACTGCCCCGATTTTCATTAACTTGGTGGCCGAATGTAGCAAGGGCCAAGGAAGAACCCATTTTGGAGCGGATCCAAATCACAGGGCTGATACACAAGTTATTTTTCACTTTCGTTAACATTGCAAGAAAGGGAATGGCCCAAGTGGCCTTTTAGTTTCTGTTTTCTTTCCTATTTCATATCATTATAAACTGAATATCTTTGGGTTTTGGGCTGTTGGTCGGACAAAACAAGACATTTGCAGACGTCACCTTGGGTTTATTTTCTGACATTGTATATACCAAACGATTAATCGGGAATTAAAATACTCATTAGTTGCCCTGATCAAATCTCTAAACCTGCTCTGTTAGACTTAAAACAACCCTCATTACACATGACCCTTCTTGCCCCCTCCATAACTCATTCCAACTCCTCCCATCAGGCCCGATGAATGAATAAATGAATACATTTTGCTCTGCTAGTTTCTGATGTGATCTGGCACACACAAAGCCTCATTATATTATCTCAAAAAAATGCACCGTCAACAAGCCTAAAACAAGGCTGTTATTCTGAGTTTATTTAAAGTTTACATTTTGGAGCAACCAGTGTGTTGTTGCAGTTAAAGCAAAAGTAAAACACATTGTCTGTACATATTAAATGCCCTTTATGACTCACTGTGTTTTTAAAATCCTTTTTCTGACCCTCTGCCATATTTGTAGCTCATTGTGTGTTTCTGTATTAAAGCCCAACATCTCGTGCAGAATGTCTCTTTTAGAAGCAGACCGACCAATCGGAGTCAGTGAAGTGTTGTGAACAGGAAGTGAGCTCATAGAGTTTGTGGCCTGCACTCTGTGTACAGGAAGCCGTTTTGACCGAGGGGGGCACATTGTGAAGGTTTTTTCCCTCACATTGTTGTGGAAAGCACACAAGCAGCAAGCCTCTCTGGTCTAGTTTGAATTCAGCACATGATTACTCATTTGTACATGAAATTCTTGAATTGGATTTTCTTCTTGGGGTGTCTTGGAAATCATGAAATTGTTTCTCCTCTTGTGAAAAGCAGTGCTTTCCAACAGTTCTTTATACAGTCTCTACAAATATTCACTATTCATAGAGATTCATGCTTTCATTCTGATCTCCTGATGAGCAAAATGCCTCTTAGATTAGACGAACACAGCTGTTGAACTTCAAAGACAAAAATCAGCCAACATTGGAAGTGTTATTGAAATTGTGTGTGCGTGCGTGTGTGCGTGCGTGCATGCGTCCGTCCGTGCGTGCACGCGTGTGCGCTTTTATGAATTCTGCCTCTGCTGTTTGAGATGGGGTCTTTAATGTCTGGTTTGCTCTGTCTTCTATCTCTGTCTGTTTGTGCTCTACAACCATTGGTCTAAATTTGACTGCTCACTCTGGTGCTTGGTTGTGCCTGGTAGCGCCAAGGCTGCAGTTGAGGGTTGTGTGTGTGTGTGTTTGTGCCTTTGGTGTTGATTCTTCTCTTTGTCGATTCTCTATTCTCTTTCTCTTTATACTCTTCTTTGACGATGGCTCACTGTGCTTGAAAACCCTCAATACACAAACACACGTTCCTGCTCACACACACACGCCACACTCTACTAACCACTAATGTTTCTCCCATTAAGGTTTTAAGGTTTTATAAAGTAGTGAGAACTGATGCTCCTTCAACTCTGATTTTTTGAAGTGCAGGATTCCTCTGAAGTGTGACCAGCTGTATCTCTTTAAGTAGTGATGAGCACAAGTTTGTCTGAAAGCTTTCTTTTAGGAATCCTCCGAAGAGACTGAGTGTTTTAAATGTACTAATGTCTAGACATGATGCTGTTGGTGTCTAAACTGATCAGCACCAGTGGGTAGATGCGGCCCTCTCTTGCACCAGCTCTGAAACAATGACATGGTCAGTTTGCTGAGGGTCAAAGTCCCTGCTGGGTTTTAGTCCAGCTATCTAATTATCTCCACTAAGAAATTTAGTATAGAGGAACAAATGGGTTTGATGTGGCTCTGCTTTTTCTTTCAAAAGGGGTTCTTAACATTGTGAATTAAGGCTTTTTTGAGCATTTTGAAACCCAGAATGTAATATGGCACTTAAATGCACTAAATGGGTTTAGTCTTGACAGATAATATTATTGCATGCAATTCAAGCAATAAAAATGTAGATTTTGCTAAAAAGGAAACCAATTAGTTGTTCCATCTTATTTTCTCTTTTGTATATTTACTATTGTTCCTTAATAATTCAAAAGATTTTTTAAATCCAATTAATCGATAGAACAATCAGTAGAATATTTTCTTACTAAAGTAATCTATAGCTGCTGGCACCATTAAAATGACCTGGTAGAATAGAAAATCAACATCAATCTGGATCCCAATATCGACTGAGAACCAATATATATTTTTTTATTTCACCTTTATGTTGTTTCCATTATTTCCTTCAAATACACACAAGACAACTCCCCAAATACTGTCTTCACATAGTTTTTTTTTTTTTAATCTAAACTTGAGTATGATTGTCTCACCTCCCTCTAATCCTGCTATTCTGCCTTTACACTTGTTACTTGTTCTTCCAATCAGCGGTACGTTTGAATTATTCTAGGAAAATTGACAATAGTGTACAGCTAGTGGAGCGATATGAGAATTACTGAGCGGAGCAGAGAGAAAAAAAAAGAAAGACTTCCACTGCCCTACTTGGAAGATAATATTGTGTGGCATCAAGATGGGCCAGCATGTTATTCTGTGCTCAGTGAAGCATTTTCTTGCAAACAGTGCTATACTAATAACGTCATCATGATATATGCACATGATTTTTTTTCCACTGGGATTGCATTCTGCTTGCACACTCACCGCACACTCATCTTACAGGAACTGATCTCTGACCACGTTCAGGTGTTCAGTTTCTTAGTGCATGAGATTGGAAAAATAGTGTTCATATATTAGGATTAACTGTCCCAGATTCAAACTTAACTAGCAGTGTGAACGTTATAACTGCATTAAATCAGAAATTCACGAACCTGAAGAAAGTAGTTTCTTCATCCAATATAAGTTATCAAAGTATTTGTTGCATGACTGCTACTTTTTTAATCAACCATCCTTTTTTATGTGAACTGTTGCAGGAAGAACAGATTGTAGAGATCAACTGTACTCATCTATTTCGTCTGCCTTTGGCTTTTTCTGAAACTAACAGATACAGACAGATCTTTGTTCTGCCGTGTAGTAAAATGAGAAATCAGCATGTATAGCTCTCGCTCTGGCCATGCCCGCAGTTACTGGGACAGTGCAGGCTCACTGCGCACCCATCTTGGTTTAGTAGTGGATTAGAAGTGACACTTACTGCAGGCTGGCTGAGTCTAAGCTCTGTTTACTCTGGCTGGGTCTTAGCCGGAGACTCAAACCATCATTAGGCAGCGAAATGACTCAACAGCGGGACAGAGTTTCAGACAGGCAAGAGCAAGAGAGAAGACTAAAGAGGGAAAACGAGTAGGAGGAACAATTTAGAAAAGAAACATAAAAACTGGAGGGTATTCCTGAATTTGTGTGAGATAGAGTGAGCTGGATGACTTCAGCGGGGTCGGGGTAGGGGTGGGGGTCGGAGGGGGGGTAGCTAGAACCTGGAGGCCAGGGCGTGCTTTGGTCAAACCCTTTTATAAATAAACAGACAGATTGGTTCTAAAATAAACATGAATCGCTCGTGTCAGTGTGAAGCAGATGGACGAATAACCCCACCCAGGACCGGGGCAGGACAGCAGGCCCTAAACATGGGCTGCTGCTGTTGAGCAGAGAGGCTGCAGGCCAAGTTTTTTCCTGCACTGATGTTGAGGCCTTTTTATAAAGCCATGTACGTAAGAAAATCTGCAGAAAACAACCAGTTCAGACATTTGCCCAGTTCAAAATGGACTTGCAGTAAGAGTATCAGTGTTGTGTATTGTCAGGAACGATTAAGAACTCTCACCGGAGGGTCTGACTGATCTCTTTTTAAAAGCTGTAAACATGGACGCTGTTCTGCTGATGTAACAGAAAGCAATAGGCTCATGGTGGGCAGGTGAAATAAAAGCCGTCCATTTATTAAAAAAAAGAGAAAAAAAGACATCTCAAGGAATAAAAGGAGCCATCACAGAATAACGGAGATGACAAGCAAATGGAGACTACAGACTCTCCCATAACAACAAAGCAGAGTGAGAAGAATAAACTATATTTTTGGACATGGCAGGGCCTGAATCTTTACTGCAAAGTGCCTGCTGGTGAGAAGAGGAGAATTGTATCCCTTCAAAGTTAGCCTAATGGACTGTAAGACAGGAATACAGATGACTGAGTCAAGATGAGAAGCTGCTTACACTCAGGGAACCTGCAACGTTTTTGGTTAAATTATCCGGGGAAGAGTTTCACAATAGTTCAGAAGTTCACCCGCGGGTCTTCTACTGTAGATGGAAAAAGTCTGTCATGTCTTAATGTCTGAGTTGAATAGATTATGCAGTGCACGTGCAAGAGATGTAGTACCCTGTGAAGTTTTTCACCACTAAGTGCTATGAGGCCGTGTTTTATGAGTGGGTCCTCGTTTTGTTAGTATCATGTACATGTGAACACACGGGGGACTATTCCTACCGCTGGTTTCATGCTATAACACTGATCGAAGAAGAGTAGTAAAGCGCCTGCAGAGGCAATGAAGAAGAAGACTAAGATAGCAAACATGGATGTAACCCATTAATAATTTAAGATATAAAAAAATGTTTGCGAATGTTTTATGAGGAAGGAAATGCATTTGTAGCTGCAATGAGTAGTTGATTAATTGATAAGTGGATTGGCAGAAATCGTCATTTTGGCTATTTTGATAATTTATTAATCTTTAAAAACGGCAACTATTCTCTGGTTCCAACTATTTCCTGTTTCCATGTCTGTATTTTTCGTATGCGTTTTTTAAATCCGTCAGCCGATAAAAATCGTTATGCACAGAAATCTTGCACACTGAGTCCGATGTGTTTTATTATACCCCCGCGACAACGTAGTTGGGGACATATAGCGCTCCGTGTGTCCTTCCGTCCGTTAGCGTGTCACACTTTTGTTTCTGGAGCAGAACTCGGAAACTATTAGGAACTTCAAATTTGGTGTGATGGTTGACAGTATGGTCTATTTGTGCCTTTTGGGGGTTAGAAGTCCAAGGTGCCCAACATTTATGAATTTTTTTCAAAAGGGCAAAAGCTTTGGCTCTAGGGGTCGAGCAGTGAGCGGGGGTATGTGAGCCATGCTCACTTTTGCCTCGTTACTCTATTGGTTGTGCAAATTCGTAATACAAGACAAAACTGAATTAATTGCATGGGTGTCGTGCGATGGATAGCGCTAGTCCCAAACGGGGCTAATGAATGAATGACATTAGCAAGAAGCTATCGTTTAGCTGCCTAGAGCACAATCTGTCTAATCTTTCGTACATCCTTTGTTTTGCGACCATCCACAGTCTCTTTTTAAATTCTGCATCTCTGTATTCTTTTATTTCTTTATCATAAAATGCTTTGTGCTGAGAGACAAAGTGAATGTTTATCAGACGCCATTTTGGAGGATGACGTTTGCTCGGACGGTTGCTCTGAGTGGTCAAATAACTTTTGTTATTTTTTGCTTTTGACGGATGCAAAAAAACACAGAAAATTGAGCCTGCTCCGAAAACTGTGGTAAACGTAATTGACCCAATGTGAGGTTGTATTTATTTTATTATTTCAAAGGCCTTCAGTCCTTTATGATATAGTAGATTGCAAGAAACCCCCTCAGGGAATCTTTTTTTATTGTGCTTTCTCTCCTTCAAAGCATCATGTAAGGAAACCGTCAATTTGTGAGTGCTTTGTCCGGGAATGTTGCCGCTTTGCTCTCACCAGAGCTGTGGAAGAAGATTGCCGGTAACATCACTAGGTCTTGTTACAGCGCCTTGCATAAAAAAAATTCAGCTCCTGTTTAAACCATGAAGCAAAAATAAAACACATATAAGGTGCAAAAGAGGCTGAGAATCACCAACCACGTCACCAAACACTTCACATCTAGAAATGGTGAAAGGGATGAAGACTATCTGTTTGGTCATCTTGGGTTTGAGAGTCAATCTTACTCGCGGTCTTGTTTTCTCCTCTTTGTGATGAGGTTTAACCCTTTGAGTTTCTAGAACTGATTCTGACCTCAAGTCCTGTTTGAAGTACATCTGCTTTTGTTACGTTGTATTATAAAATACATGCACCGCTCAAAATAAAAGGCTTGTACATGAAACCTCAGTCTACGCTAGCAAAGATAAACAAGAAGCTTACGAGGTGTACAGTAAGAGTGCTCTAAATCCTTCAGTTTACACACTGTCTGCTGGGTAATCTGAGGCTGCAGCCTCCCTCTGACCTGCTGCTGACACAGTGGTGGGCTTGAGCAGGGACGGAAAATGTCTCTGAATGTATGTGTCAGTTGACATAGTCTTGTGTCTCTGCTACAAATAGAAGATCTAGTGGTAAAATGACTATTCAGCTAACTAATGATTATTTACATCTAAACTAAACAAAGAAAAGCGTGCAGATCTTAACCCTTTTGTGATGTAATTTTAAGAGACTTTCGCTTACAATGTACAAACGAAATAGGAAATTCTCTTCCCACAGGCAAATGGTGCCAAATTGGACCTTGATTGTTGCAGTTTTTGGACGTCGGTTGTCAAAACTTGTCCAAAATGTGTACAGTCTGTTGCTGCGCTTTGTTAACATGTCATGTGATTGGTTGGGCTTTCCATGTGTGGCTGTTTGGGCGCATGTTTACATCGGCCCTTCCTCACATAATTTCCATCTTGGGCAGATGGATTATTGTGAGGCGCATATGAATCAGCTTGAAGTAAGAACTGGGGGGGAAATGCATCCTATGAATCCGATATGAATGCACAAGAACCTACAGAGAGCATACTAAGTGTTGTTGTTGTTGTATTCTTCCTCATTGCACAGCTTCATTTTTATTCACACCGCACCAAAAACGATGTAGCAGATTGATGGCGTATCTCAGAAAGTTTCAATATTTGAGGGCAGAGCAGGTTTGCATATTAGTAAAAGTTTGTCCATCTAGATGTTGTTTCACAATTTAATTTAAAATTTTTGTTTATGAATATTTTTGCATATTTCTATTCTATTCTAATTAATTCATTTTACTCCTTTTTTAATTTATCCCAAAAGAAGAGTATTTTGTTCCTCCATGATCCATGAGCTGCCATGTGACCATAAGGTCCATTTAGTTAAGGTGCTGTATTGGACGCCTGCCTAAGTAATGATTGGTGACACCGGCAGGTGTCCTTTAGACAGGGCTGTCAAATATTCAGATGCATTATGGGACTTAATGAAAGTGGAGTGCCAAATTGTCTTGGCTTGCTCAGGTTATTAGGATGAAGTATATTTAGCATCATTTTTCTGTGTTCTGCTTAGATTTGCCCCATTGTCACCGGTACCCGATCCAGCTATTTGAGTCAGCATCGGCTCATCGGACATCCTAAGAAGAGAGATTTTTTTATATATATATAAAAACATGCTGCAACAAGCAAAGTGGAAAAATGTAATGACGTCAAACAAGTAACAGATTTTGTCTGTTCCAGTGTCACAGCAGATTCTTTAAATAATTAAGTAGTAGAGGTGAGAATCACCAGAGGCCCCAAGATGCAATATTACCACGATACTTAAGTCACAGTACGATCTTATTGTGATTTTAGACATTTTAGTTAGTATTGCGATAAGATATATTGCAATATATTGCGATTTATTACCTTTTTTCAACTGCAAATTACGCAGTTTGTCAACATCTGTTTTATCTAATAATATGCAGTTTTTGCTTTGTTCATCTCAGAGTTTTGATTCACATATCTTGAGGTCAGAGGTTAAGGGACCCCTTTGAAAATGACCATACTAGTTTTTCCTCACCAAAATGTAGCGTTACTTTGGAGCTTTCCAGCATTCTTCCCAACAAGAATGAGCCCGCTGCAACCTCTGAAAGACAGAATAGCGGCCAATCGGATTGTTAAGAGGTTAATAGTTTATATAGTAAAAGATCAATAGTTACACAATAGAGGATTCAATATTGCCACGCAAAATATCGCGATACTATGCTGTATCGATTTTCTTCCCCTCACCCCTATTAAGTAGTATTATTGTAAGTTCATTTGTCCAGCTTGGCTAAATACTGGATTGAAGGCAGTACAATGGTGGGACTGTTGGCCCTGGTGCAGCGCTGACCTGGCTGTGTCAGGCAGGACGAAGTACAATGAATTAGGTTAACAGGAATTATAATGTGGACTTTGCATGACCGTAGAGCCAGCAGGGCTGCAGTGATTAATATGTTGGTCAGTAGGCCCTGCAGGATCAGTCCTGACACACAAATTTAGATTTACTGCAAGATTGCTGTCTTAGTATTTACTTCAAGTAAACAGCTTACGTGGACTTAAGCTAATGTCGTTTGGGTGCTTAAATGAGCTGAGTTGAGTTTATTCATGTGTATCACTGTGGAATAATTAATTACATTTGGGCACAAAAAGTAAAGTCACCTAAACAGTGTCAATACTTCTTGGCTCAGCTGTGAATGCAGCTGGCCAGTTCTGGCATCCTGTAGCTCCCCAGCACCTTGCTTTTGTCGTGTCGACATACAGGCTGCCGTCTACCTCTGGCCTGGTTCGCTTCGACAGGGGAGACAATGACCCAGAATCTAGTTGACCTGAGCGCTTTAAATCAAGGCTCCACTGGAGGAAATAAATTCTCTCCTCACCAGTGCGCCCAGCGCCAACTAGGACAAGTAATCCAGACAGAATAAAAACTGTCCTCTTAGACGACGCCGAGGGAGAGAGGGATGGAGGAGTGATAGACTAAGAAAGAAAGGGCGAGAGGAGCTGGATTGTTGACTGGATAGATGGAGAAGTAGTGCACTGTTGCAACAACAGAGCGCTATTTGACATAAGACAAGTTATCTCATGGGACGCTGATCGGAGCGGTCCCGTGGAAAGTAAATAACAAAGTTGTTAGAAAAACATGTTTTTGCCTCCATTCTTGCTGCATTATATTTGCAGATTTTTTTCCACAGCATGTTCCTAAATCTGCGCACCGACTCCCTGCTGGGTTCGTCTACCAGGCGATTGGAATAATCCTAATATTTATAGCTGTTTGCTTGTTTACTTATTCTATGATCAGATAGTTCCTGATTTAAATATTTTACACTTTTACACATTTTATGAGGCACTGTGCTAGTTCTTGAAGACCATGTGATTCAGTCAAAAGCTCCAGAACAAACATTGTTTAGTCAGCTGCTGTTTTCAAGCTTAATCTGTACGAATGAATTAAACAAACCAGATAAACCATGTTAATTATAAGGAGCTTTAGAGGTGTTGGTCGGGGGATTTAGTTACCTTTGGACTGAGCCAGGTTAACTGTTTCTTGACTCAAAACATGCGTAAGGTATCTTATTTTAAGATCTGAGTCCTTGAGACCAAATGTGTGCGTGTGTTCAAGGAGCTCCACGGCTCACTGAAGCCTGCCCTGTTTTCTGTTTGTCTGTTTACGTACAGCAGCAGCTGCTACTCTGCTTCTTCTTCCCACTCCTGTGCTGTCCTTTGCCACCAAATTAGAAGGATTCATTTTTATTTTATTTTGTTTAAAAAGGAAGCTCCTGCTGTCGCTGCAGAGGGAGCCGAGACAGACGTCCATAATATAACACAACATACTGGGAAAGAAAATCAAATTAAAAAACACATTTGTTAGAAATCTGAAAATGTCCGAAAATCCCCTTTTCTTCTGTGACAGAATTAAAGAAAAACGTGGTTTTAAACTTGAGAACGTGAGGCAGAAATGAATGAAAACCAAGTAGGTGATTAGTTAAAGCAAAGCAACATAAAGCCTGATTAATATATTAACACGTAGAATACATAATAATGTATACTACAGCATCAATACATTATGTAACTCATGGTTTTACATGACAGATATTAGAGGACACAGAAATGTATAATGCTCATGATTAAAACATTTACTCATTCCATCACCCCGTAATGAATGTACTGATGCATATATATATAAAAAACTCAATTAAAAAAAAATAATATACTGTAAGCTGAGTACATAATTAAAAAGATATGAGATGAAATAAATGACACAGCATTGACAAGAATAGAAATATCAGCGTCTGATTGACTGAGGGGGAACTGTGAGTGTACAGTGACTACCACTGTGTTAAAAGTGTGATATAGTGTGTGTGTGTGTGTGTGTGTGTGTGCGCTTGTGTGTGTGTGTTCACACACAGACCTGCGTTCTGTCAGCTTGACTTCAGTGACTTTAGTCTGACACGGCCAGGGGTCTTGTTCCAGCTAATGGCTGCGGTTGTCAGAAAGGTCAGATGTCAGATCTCAGTGCAGCAGTCAAAACCAACTGCTTCCTGTTTTAATGGCCATGTGCTGTGTCATTAGCCTTTTGTGCTGCAGCGTCTCCTCAACACTGACTCAGGGCCCAAATTAATGGCTGGTGTATGATAACGAGGACCTTTGGGTAAAACGACAGCTCTGAAATTTGGGGCTGCATATAAATAAGTTTAAGAGCCGCTGTTACTGTCTGATCCTTCAACGATAATTCAGGTTTATTACAACTTGGGAGACCTTTAGCAACATCTCAGGTGCGCTCACTTTCGGTTTTACCTTCAGATAAAGTGGTTTTAAATCAGTGGCTCTCAGCCAGACGTATTTCAGCCTTGTCAGATGAGCTTGAGATATAGAATATGCCATATTATATATATTATAAACTTTAAAAAAATGTAATAAAAGTGGATATTATTACAATATTTTCTTCATACTAGAAGTGGATTTTGCCCTTTTTTTGTAGGTTCTGTCAATTGTAGTGTTTTGAGCGACAAAAGCTGGATACTAGATGTGGCATTTTTTTCAATTTCTTTTAGCAAATCTATTTCTCCTACTCTGAATTCACAGCACGTCATGTTAGGGTTTGACCCTGGCTGGGGATCACTGGTTTTAGATAATCTGATTAAACTGTTAGCTTGTTTACAACCTGTCTGATCATCTGGACACATGTTTCTTGCCCCGTCGCTGTCTCTAGATCTCAATAATTGATTAAATGATGGCCTTAACTAGAAAGGTAAGACCCAAGTTGAAATATACCAGAATTATTGTTTAAATAAAAAGCAGTATGTGTCATCTTAGATCCACAGCTTGAATGGCAGCACACAACAAATAATCATATAGATCTGGTTCATGTAAAAAGTCACTGGCTTGGAAAGTGAGTCCCGATCAGCCTGAGTAAAACACATTGAACGTTAAGATCATTTCTGTGCTTTAAGCGCCTAATATCATGTGATAAATGCCACACATCGTCAAGCCTCTTCTGGTATGCAAAGACCGGGCTGTGCATTGATTTCTCTAATACCAGTTGACAGCTGTCTCATTTTCAACAGTGACAGACAGCATTACTGAAAATTACTGCTCACGCAGTCTGATGTTATGGATTTGGTTTTGTCTCCGATGACCTTAACACTGTGGTAAGGCTCAATTATGAAATCAGAACAGGCTGTCACTTTGCAAAAATCCTTTATGGTTCAGCTAAATCATGAAATGAGAAGAAGTCATTTCATTCCAGGAGGCTGTATCGCTCATTTTAAGCACTGGTGCAGTTCCTGTTCAGAACGGGCTGAATACTTGGAACCGCTCATACAAACGACTTCACACTTAACACCGCACTTCCTTTTGGATCCTCTGCAGTACACCTGCCATGACATAGCTGCATCACAAACCCAAGTCGCAGCTAATCGTTGTCAGAATCATCGGT
Source organism: Sebastiscus albofasciatus (assembly GCA_916701655.1). Taxonomy (NCBI): domain Eukaryota; kingdom Metazoa; phylum Chordata; class Actinopteri; order Perciformes; family Sebastidae; genus Sebastiscus; species Sebastiscus albofasciatus. Next base: position 44,503 of record CAKAOI010052171.1, on the reverse strand, counting down.
GAATACACTCAGCGGAGGTCATTTCCAAATAGACGTATTAGTTGCTTGCTTTGACATAACCACTGCTGTTATAAAGTGGAGCATGGATTTAATTAGCGGGGGTATTTTGCTGGCGGTTACATTATTAGTGTTATAAGTTAGTAACTGGGGATGATAATAATTAACCGTTAACCGACATTAAGAATTTTTACCGATTCATGCTATCAGTTAAACAGTTAATAGTAAAAATTAAATAAAAAGCTGAGCAAAACTCAGAGGAGCAGCTTGTCACTGTAAGGAGTTGTAGCAGTTATTCACCGACAAATGAACTGTACACACACTGCACTGCTACGTTCACAGCTATAACGTTACTGATAACTTAGTACTCACCATCGTCACACAGAAACGGTCTGTTGGACACTCTCTAACGTTACGCCAGACCAACAGACCCTATGTGTATGACAACGGCGAGCACGAAGCCACCGGCAACACTACAGCTGCGAACGAAGACACACAGCTGACAACCTCGCAGCTAAACTAAACTAAATGATCCTGTGGAGACTTTTACTGGGAAAGTGGCTGCATGTGTCCATGACAATGCACGCAACATCGTGGCTGCTAACTCTCGGGTGAACTGTGGACTGGGGAGTTGTCTTTGTTTCATGTACGTATCATAATAACGGCTTGTATATCTTAAGTTCTCGGTCTTCCAGTTTCCCTTTTTGAATGACGAATACAGACTATCGGCACCTGCTGGTTATTTTACCTCATGCAGGCGCAGAGCGTACGTGGTAGTTGGCTGTTGGCTGTAGTCTTTGGAGTGTGTTCAAGTAAACCTTGTCAGCCAAGACAAAGGCAACGCGAGTGAGTTGGCCTTCATCGACGCTAGTTCTTTGATGTCGTGTTGGTGTGTCTGGGCCTTAAGTCAGACTCGCTACGGACAACATGCTTGACTCAGTACGCAGAGCCCTGAAGCCCCGGCCTCGCTGCTTGCTTTTTTATCCGTGGTGTATTAATATTGAATGTGTTGCGTTTCCAAATTGCACCAAATTCGACACGGCACTCCATGGGGTCCCCGGCAATACACCCGCCAAGAGTGAAGTAAATCGGATGAACGGCTGTCGAGATATGCGAAGGACGTACAGACAGACACAGATTCCTTGCTTTATAGTTTGATGAAATTGGATCGAGCTCTTTCATTGCAAATGTCTTAATAAAATAATCCCATTGTACTCTTCCAGAAGTGGTAGTAGAGAAGCTTTGCAGTCTCACAACACTCAATCTTGTATTTCCCACCAGGGCTAGCCCTTGATATCCTGTCATGAATTTAACTTTTCTTTTTTAATTAATAGTGAATTGTCTCCTCTACTTCACGACCCTGAAACCAAGTCAGTCTATTGATTAAGGATCTTGGAGTGATAGCAGGTTTCAGGAGGCGAAGTGCTTGTATCTGAGCAGTGAATAATGGTATGTGTCACTTGTACAACAGCTGTAACTCCTGCTACTCTCTGGCTGAATGGTTTCGGTGGGCTTTATAAATCAGCTCGACCCGCCTTTGGTATTAGTAGGTGATTAAATGAATTAGCGGGACCTGGAGACATTAGCGTTGGCCTGTAACACAGGGGGCTCAGGGACACGGTGGGTTGGGATGGTGGGGAGGGGGTGAGGGACACAGTTTTATGTCCTTCAGCTGAGGCCACAGTTTCACAAGCAGGCAGGCATGCGAACACAGTGTACACACACTTTCTCATGACATAGAGGGGTTTGTACAGCTCACATGAATACACACACGGAGATAAAATGCAGATACACACACACTCTGTCACAAACACACTGGTCCATTGTGTGTGACACTGTCGCCACTGTGTCTCCATGCGGAGCGTCCTGACACAGCACACGCCTCCTCGCTGCTAAATGTCATGCACTGTTAGAGACATTATTGGTGATGCAAAGTGCAGCGTGTGTTTGTGTGTGCGTGTGTGCGTGTGGCAGCTGTGTATTTTTATTGTATGAACATTAGTGATGCTAATTTTGAAAAATGTTCTTAACCGATAACCGACCCTCGTTAATCGATTATTAACCGTTAACCGACGAGACCAACCAACCAGATATTCGTTGACGGGAGTACCCAGTTCACCGTCCGGGAGCGTTAACGTAGCAGCTACGATGCTGCGTGTAGTGTCGCAGACATGCAGCCACTTTCCCAGTAAAAGTCTCCACCGCACATTTAGTTTAGTTTAGCAGGTTGTCAGCTGTGTGTCTGCCCACCGTTACGATACTTTGTCTCTCCGGCATAACTTTAGCGAGTGGCCAACAAACAGTGTGTGTGTTTGTGCTACGTTAGCAGCTCTAGCATTGCCGGAGGCTTCGTGCTCGCCACCGCCACACATGTAGTCTGCGTAGCTTTAGCGAGTTTCCAACAGACCGTGTGTGTGTGTGTTGGCGGTGAGTGTGAGGTTGTTGGTGGCATTATAGCTGTGAATGTAGCAGTGTGTGTACAGTTTATTTGTCGCTGAATAAATGCTCCGAAACTACAACTCCTCCGCTCCGCTCAAGCGAGCCAGAGACCGGAGCCGACTTCCTGTCTCCTGTGACTCCGGCTCCGCCTTTTAAGGTGGGCTCTTAAGGTGGACCAGCTTGTCTCCTTAAAGTGATGAGTTGCTCCTCTGAGCCGCTCAGCTTTTGAGTTAATTATTAACATTTCTTTTAATCGTTTTAACCGATAGCGTTAATCAGTTATAATGCTTAATGTCGGTTAACGGTTAAATGGTTAATTATTAACATCCCTAATGAACATTCATCAGTTTGGAAACTGACTTGACTATGACTTAAACTGCATGTGATTATCATAAAGTGGGCATTTATGTAAAGGAGAGACTCGTGGGTACCCATAGAACCCATTTCTATTCACATAGCCTGAGGTCAGAGGTCAAGGGACCCCTTTGAAAATGGCCATGCCAGTTTTTCCCTTCCCATCAAGCTAGTATGAAGTGGTTGACACCAATCGATTCCTTAAGTTTCATAGTTTCATAGTTTTATATGATGCCAGTATCTTCACTAGCATTAAAATTGAGTCTGGCACAACCTCCGAAAGATCGATTGCGTTAATGCGTTAAAGAAATTAGTGGCGTGAAAACGAACTTGCATTAACTTTGACAGCCTTAATTAATCTATTTCAGCACTATGTCTTTTCATACTGAAATCTGTTTTTTGTGCTGCAATTTAAGATGATTTTCACAATCGATGTTGAATCGTCAATCAAATGTGAGAAAAAAGCGAAAAAACACAGCATCCAAAGTGAGAGTCTTTAAATAGCTTCCTATATCTGACCAACAGTCCAAAAAGATTACCTATCATATAAAACAAAGAGAAAATAGGAAACCCATCAGAGACTTTGGGGCATTTTTGCTTGAAAAAATGCCCAGAAATTGACTCAAAATTGTGGCCGGCCCAATTTCAATTTTCTGTTGCTCCACTAATCATTTCAGCTCTCCTCTGTTTTACTATATACGTACTCTTTTCCCAGATGTGTTTGCCTTCTGCTGCTGCCTGGTTGTGTGTCTTTGTCTCTGCATCTGCTCGTGCCAGGCAGAGACTGATAACAGCATTAGCTGGAATCCTCATAACAGCAGATGATGAACTGTGAGGAGAGACTGTGAAAGTACAGCAGGATTCACCAGCAGCACGAGAACACAAACACATTCACTCTTTTGTGATCCAGTGCTCTGCCTTTTTCGTCTTCTTCTTCTTCGTCTTCTTCTTCTGTGTTGCTGATTGACGGGGTCAGCCTCGGTGAGCGGAGTCTTCCTATTTTGGCAACTTGCTCCTATAAATGTCCGTTCTAGCCGAGAGGGCAACTGTGAAACAGTGCACCTCTTTGTCCTCGCCTTTGTCCCAGTCATAAAACAGGTGAATTAATTGGTTGTCAAGATGATCTGTTCAGCACCTGAGGAACATTACCGCTGTCGTTATGAGAGGCATATCTGTAATGGGCTATGGGGGCATTTTTAAAGACATTAGACATTCATAAAGGGATGAAAGTGCGGGAATGGGAAGTCTTTAAAAAGATATGGTTTTCATTTGAAGTATTATTAAAATCTTTTGTCGGCTACTGAATAGAGAGGTGCCAATGTTCAGCGTTAGAACAAAACTTTTAACTGGAAATCTTTTGACTTCCATTCGGTTTTTGTCAGCCAGCAGTGTTTGTAGTCAGGTGGTGTCCTTTGAAGCGGAATTGTATTCTTAATTCTTCCCGTCATATTCTCCTCTCTTAATATAAATGAGATGAAAGGAAGTGAAGACCGATGTTTAAACGTCTCCTTTAAACTGTATTGATGAGGTGATGAGAGAAGGTAGAGGTGATTATAGGGGGGAGATGTGAAACCTTTTGGTGTTTGACCGCCGGGCCTCATTTTGAACTTTATGTCCATTAGTTTTAATGTATTCTCTCTCTAATTAAAGAGTCTGCATTAAGACACTGATTCTCCTGGCAAAAACATTAAACACAAGAAAGTGACGGACTTCAGCTTGAAAATTCAAATGGATTCAAATCCTGTTTTGAATTTGAAGAAATTAGATAAGACTGCTTACCTTGCATTGCCTTCAAGCTCGGGGAATTAACTTTCTGTTGAGTTGTTCAACTCTTCATGAACCAAACTCACAATGACTGTACTCTGTGTAGTTGGATGGTGGAGGTTTTTTTTATTAATATTAGAGAATGTGCAGCCTTTTAATTACAGATAAAACAGGCAGTGTGGGGATGTCTGAGGGGAAACTACTGACATCATTACCACTGCTTCCTTAATACTGATACTTTAAGCAATTACTAAGCAGCTCGCTCATTTGTCTCAAAGATTTCAATCCTGGTTGATTTGGCAACATCTGTGGTTCCTGGTGGTAACGATAAGTGCGGTTTAATACCACAACCAGTGGGCTACCTCCGGGTCTGAAAAGTGAAGCCAATGCTGAAGTGCCTTAAACTTGCATTCTTTCTAACAGCCAGCAGGAGGCGACTCCTCTGGTTGCAAAAACAAGTCTGACTGTATCGAAGTCTATGAGAAAATGAGCCTACTTCTCACTTGATTTATTACCTCAGTAAACATTGTAAACATGAGTTTATGGTCTCAATCGCTAGTTTCAAGTCTTCTTCAATACAACATGATGATCATTTAGTAAATTATGGTCCCATTTAGAGTAAAAAAGACCATAAAGCAGGGGATGCTTTAGGGCGGAGCTACCTTGTTATTGACAGGTCGCTACCACGGCGTTATCTGGTCTGGGTGGTCTTTTTCTTGTCTCGTCTTACATGTTTAACCCTTTCAGTGTCTTTTCAGTTCCTAAAGGTTAATTGTAACATTTTAGTTGCCTAAAAACGTCTTATTCAGCATTCGGTTGTACTCCACCCTCTACCTCTGCTTGCAAAAAAGCCAAGGTGGCAACGGCCAAAAATGCCGAACTCGAGGCTTCAACACGGCGGTCCACAAACCAATGGGTGACATCACGATGACTACGTCCACTTCTTATATACAGTCACAACAATTACTCCTTGAGCAGCCAAAAGTGCCATTCGCGTTGTTTTAATAAAGAAGTCTGTCAAAAAATAATTGAACTGCGATCTGATTTCATGCTTCACACAGTGCGAGTAGTTTTCCACACCAAGGAGTTGGTTACATGAATGAAGCCTTAAGGAACATTAACGTAAAAGTCCTTTATGTCTGAATGACAAACTACCATCACTTTAACAGATGATGCAGTAGTCATGTATTCTATGTCTGAAAAGGGCGATGGAGATATGTCTCCAAGCTTGTTAGTAAACATGTTACAGCTTTTAAAAGCTCAACGTCTGAACAAGCTGTTTATAAAGACTGTGTGATATTGTTTAAAGCTCCTGAAAAAAATAGTTGGAGTTGAGTTGTTTTTTGTCAAATTGAATGTTCATTTGTACATATACAGTAGGGTAGAAAATAAGCAACAAAGAAGGGCTGCAACTAATGATTATTTTGTTTATTGTCAATTAATCTGTGGATTATTATCTCGATTAATGAGTTGTTTGGTCTATAAAATGTCAGAAAATGGTGAAAAATATTGATCAGTGTTTCACAAAGACCAAGATGACGTCCTCAAATGTCTTGTTTTGTCCACAACTCAAAGATATTCAGTTTACTGTCATAGAGGAGTAAAGAAACCAGAAAATATTCACATTTAAGAAGCTGGAATCATCAAAATAGTTGATTAATTTAACAGTTGACAACTAATCGATTCATCTTTGCAGCTCTGCAATAAAGATGCAGGAAAGAGTGGCAGTAAAAATATAAAATATTCTAGCAGGACATTTAATATTAATAAGACGTTAAGATGAAATCCTGCCTGTGGTATATAATGTGCTGTACTGTGCTGCCATTATCTATAGTGTGCGTCTACTGCCAAATCACCTTCATAATGACGATGATGGAAGGTCCATAATGACCTCAATCCAGCTGGTTTGTGGAGATATTAGTGAACTAAAGCTGATGTCAGCACTGCTCAATGCTCGCACGCACACACACACACACACACACACACACACACACACACGCACACTCACTTTTGTGATGCTATATTTTTAGGCCGTCACTGGAAGCGTTAATTTCCTGAATTTTTAACACCATTTCATTTAATTTAAGTGTAATCTTTACATCTATTTTTATCAAGTGTGAGGACTCTTAAAACATCCATAATTTGAGTTTTAGTTTCTGTCCTTGAGAGGACGTTTTGGGTCTCATAAGTGTGGAAACTCGTGAACACACACAGCTGCGTTATCGTTGTCAGTGATGAAAAGGAGATAATGGACCAGAATGCTCAGTGACAGAGCTTTTGTACTGAACCGTCAGGCGGCCATGACAGGCCAAATATTCAAACTACCCTGTTTCTTCTGTGCAGTGAACCCAGTGAGATGCAGTAAATGGCTCCCAGCTTGTAACAATGCATTAAGATGCTTACCTTGGACAATGTGGGCTGTGTTTATAGCATATTGAGCATTTTAAAGTTATGTCTCTTTTTTATTGCTTTCATAATATACCTTTTTATTAATGTTCTGCTCTGGCAGGTCAGCAGCAGATACAGTTTTTACAAGAAAGCCAATTATGGTTTGAGTCCTTTTAGGCAAAGAAAGAACATTTTCTGAAAGTCCAGACCACTTATATTTGTTCCAGGGCGCGAGTGGTGTGGTTTGCATTTTTGCGATCTTGTAATCACAACAAAGCGGGATGTTTTGTGATGTGTAGGCAGCTGGCAATTTATGAAAACAACAACCTGAATACAAACGGAGACAAAACTGGAATAGTTGTTAGTAATTGTCTCTCTGGTGGTGGTTTACTGGGCATAAATATTGTTTAGCAGCAGCTGCTTCATGTGCATTGTCTGACTATATAAATATAATCGGTTTAAAAGTTCGGCTGTGTTTTTTCCATAGAAAAGTGAAATAGGAAGTGTGAGTGCAGTGTAACATTCTTATCTGCAGCCGGAGAGCTGATTGAGGTCAATCTGTGATTTGCTGCCTTGGCCCTGGGGACCGGCTGTGATATCACCAGAGGGCTTACGGTCGCCCACAGCTCCCCGAGTCTTACATATCTTCAAACAGTTTGTTTTGGCCTCCTGCGAGGACATCGTGTCAAGTACATTGTCTGTTTTTCATGCATTGCTGAAGCTCTTAATGTGCAAGTCGATCTCCCCTTGGGGCAACAAATGACTTATTCTCTTCTATCTTCAGCTGTTTAAAAAGTGCCAAAGGCTGTGCCAGGATCATGTTCTTGTTCACCTGTTGTTAACGTTATAGAAACAAGATTACAGATCAGCATGAGGGGTTCTTCAGTTTCATAACCTGTCTCAACTGTGAGAGAGCTGTCAGACGATATGTCAAACGGAAACTTTTTAAATATCCCCCACAGAGTAATGGATGAGAAAAGGTTAACTCATGGCATGACTCGTGATGAGCAGTGAAACCGCTGCGTGCTTCTTGTTCAGGCACCTCGCCGTCCTTTTCACTCATGTGGTTTCGGGGCGTTTGGGTGCTCGAGAGACGGTAGGAAAATGCTTATCAGTCTAAAAATCTGTGGTATTCTTGGAAGTATTCATGCTAGTTTGGCAACATCCTCTCCACCCAGTGATTTGTGTTTTCCACGAGTGGGCAATAATCAAGTAGGTAATTAGAGTGTAGAAATAAGAAGAAAGGGCAAAGAACGGACTCATACTGCTGTGTACATGACAATATTATCATTATCAAGGGCGTAGGTTTGGTTTCAGAAGTTGGGAAACACAGTGAAGTCTAGGGTGCTTTTACCAAAGTCATGTTAATCCAACAACAATGAAATGCTATGTAAATTCCTGGATCAATTTAGATGATTCACAGGGACCTACCGACATCTTCGGCTAGAAACTGTTCTTTGGAAACCACAAGACCGAGCAATGCGGATATACAAGCCGTTGTTGTGCTACGGACAAGAAGCAAAGTGGCATTTGCCGAACACTTTCACACCACTCTCACTCACCACTTATTCCACTTAGCTTCATTCCAGATGGCCATGTCGTTGTGAAAATATCTGTGTATTGGAATGATCATATGAGATGAAGAAGAAAAATGAGAAGAGCCTTCGGTTTGTGCCTTCTTGACTTTACTTGTTGGCTTGCTTTCTTGCTTTCTTCACTTCTGATTTCCCCAAACTGCCCGACTGCTGACCATCGACTTGGTGCGTCAGGGCCTTTAAACGTCAGAAAATGGTGAAACTCTGCCCCACACAATATCTTAGAGCACACGGTTAAATGATCAAATGTCTTGTTTTGACAGACCCACAGTCCAAAATCCCTAAAATATTGTATTTGCTGTATTGTAAGACCAAAACAGCTGTTAATTATCACATTTGAGAACCTCAAATCATCACAAGTTTATCATTGTTGCTTGAAAGAATGACTTAAACAGATCATCCATTAACATCATAGTTCACATTTAATTTTCTTTTGATCGGTTAATCTGCTAATTGTTACCGCTCTATTTGCATACCAAAGAACTACTTTTTAACATGCTTTTAGCAACATACTCCATCATAGCACAGCCTGTAAATAGCCTGAGAGACAAAAAAACGAGACAAAAAAGATCCATAAAGTCCATTTGTGCTGCTTGTAAAGTTTATTACTGTTAACACTCATTAATATACGATATAAAGGCGACCCAGATGAGCGCATCAGAGGACACTGTTAGAGAGATTTCAGTGAGGAAATCAAACTGAAATTGGAAAAATTGGGGACAAAAGGATGATTTTGAAAAGTCAGATTATTCCCAGTGAAAATGGCGCCTTTGTTCATTATTAATCTATGCTGTATGTTTAAGCTTTTGCAGGAATCCAGTGTTGTGAGGGCGGGGTAAGACAAGGCAAGTTTATTTGTGAAGCACCGTCCACAACAAGGCCATTCAAAGTGCTTTATATGCAGACATAAAAGGCATAATAAAATGATAATGGCTATCGGTCGCCGATTAATGCAGAAGTTATTAGCTTGTCTGGGTCTGTTTTTGTCACTTGTTGCTCTTTCTGTCTCTGGTTATACTTTCACTTGTGTGTGTGGAGGAGTAATCTAATTACCTCTGCTCTGATTCCCCTGATTTGATCAACAGTAGCTCCTGGGTTTCATATTCCCCGCACTGATGCCTTTGACCATCAAAGACAGCCAAAGAAAACACTGGACGTTCCTTGTTTGTCACGCATCCTGTCTGAAGTTAATTCACTTTGCCCGCTGCACTCACATCTCACCATGAGAGACACAGTGATGTATGCTGTGCCTGGAAGTAGGTCTGCATGATATATATCGGTTCAGCATCAACATTGCGACGCGCATGCGCCATGGTCACATTGCAGGACATGCGATGTCAGCAAATTAAATCAAACACATTATGCTACAACTTTTTCGCTACCAAAGAAAATACGGTTTTCATTTTCCACAACTAATCCAGTGTTTTCCATTAATTACCTTCAGTCTAGGTAAGCCCGCCACAGTTTCCATGCTTCCAAGAGATGGCCACCTGGTGTGGGAGGATCCTCTCCGCGGTGCTGGCTGGCCCTCACCGGGCACATTTCCTCCATGTGCGCCGTTACTAGCTGTAGTAGGTTGGCTTGGAAAGGCCTGTAGTGAAGGTTGCTCGCGGCTCCGACCGTGAGCTTTACAGCACCCCTCGCCCGGACCTCGTCACTTTTCGGGCCTGCGGACTGAAGCCTTGGTTATAATCCCAAATGGACACGTACATGGACAGCTGTGGACACCACTGACGCGTAGTAGTTCTGTTTATACTGTCCGTCTGAAGGACGCGTTCCACACACGAGCAGTAGTAATAGGACAAGGCCGCACGGTCACAACCAATTTGCGGTACGCAGACGATCTAACAGAGCCGATGTGTACATCCTCTGATGATGACATTTACGTCACACGGACCCTAGCAGACCCTCACGGACCCTCACAAACGTGGAAAGTATAACCTCAGCTTTAGTGCTCGCTGCGCCCTTTCTCCCTGCAGGGAGTGACAGGCTCCCGGCACAACTGTCAACCAAGGCAGACTGCCTCGGTGAGGGGTCCGTGGCGATGTTGGAAACCAAACCAACGAAACAAGGAGCCTGTCTCGTTAGCCATGCTTTGTGGGTGTGACTTTTTTGTTGTGTCATCACCATTCACATCTATACAACCAATGTGTTTATGATTAGATTGTTTACAAGAGCACACAATTGTATATCTAGCCTCTTCATTTTGCTCTCTAAGTGCACCAGATTGATGCATTTATCTTTTAAAATGTAGCCTACAACATTTAGGGTGAATATTTCTGTATTTTTTTATATCTTAATATATATCATAGAAAAAAAAAATGTCAGTTTTTTCCATTATCTTGCAGCCCTTCTTGGAAGCATTCACAGAGCATCAGAGAAAACATTTACCTTGTAAAACTCAACATGTTGTAAAATAAAGCATTTTGTGTTAAATGTTTTATAGATGTCAGCGCTTTAGGGTCATAGTTGTTGTTAGACCCAGTTCGCCCGTTGGCCTTTTCCTGATCAGTTCCACTGTATGTGGCTCGGTTGGTTAAAACTTTAATCAGCCCAGTGGAAAGTTGGAAAAATTGGTGATATTTGTATTAATGTTGGACAATTATTCTCTCAGATGTTTCCTTATATACAAAAATAAGGGACAAGGTGGAGACGGCAATCACCACAATGTACATTGGACACCTCCGAGTGTATTATCACCGTATGTACCATGGACACTCTCACTGCTGCTCTTTGTTTGTAGTTTGGTGTCCTTTTTCAACAATCAAAAACTTATTTTTTCCATGACCATGTTTGTTTTTTATTGTGTAACTCTGCAGCAATGGCCTCCACTGTTGATTCTATAGAGCGTTTATTATTTCATCAGCTCCTTCACTAAACTCAGCTCCTATAAACCGGAGGAGGACGACTGACTTTTTGGCATCAGTTCAGCCGAGTGAACCTTAATTTCACATATAAAATAAGGCAATGAAAACTTAACAACTAAGCAAATGTTTTTCATAGTATATTGTAAAGTATAATATGAGCAAAACAATTAGGTTTTGCAGTTTGTTTCAAATTCCTAAGATTAAAAAGGAAAGACATGAGCTGTATGTGGCGTTTGCTCATATCCTTTATCTTTATTATGTCTGTTTTTTACCCAGCGTGATGCGTTTCCTGTTTTAGCGCTGACACACACTTCAGATGAGTCTGTTTCATGTCCTTACTTGAATAGATGTGCCTCCATCAGTAGGAACATTGTGTCAGCAGCAGATGACCCAACAAACAATAACTCAATATTTATGACCTCCGTTGAGAATATCACTCTGTTCTGGGGATAACTAGCGGTGCTTTCAGAATATTTTCAAAGAAATATTATCATTATCACCTCAGGTGTCATGGCCATACAGATTGATACATTTATCACTCCGTTAAAACGTGGTACGGTTTACTTTGAATGTCACACACCACTCTTAAAAAACACAGCTACTATGCTGATGGGTAGTCAAATGATTTGTGTAGTGTAGTTGCAGCCTTTTCTGTGAATAAACAATGAACATATTAGTTGTTTAAATTTGTGTTTTTATAAATTTGATATTATCTTCTCTTTCACCGGTATATTCGCCCACGACATGGATTTGGCAATACCGTCAATACCGTGATAAACACACACACATTTTGGTTTTGTGATTTACTATGGTTATGTACAGGCCACCACAGTTCTATTTTGTTGTGGAAACTTTTGTTTTTCATTAACAGGTTAGAGCAGCCATACGGACCGGCTGAGCAGCGCGGCTGCAGCCGCTGAACTGCTGCGGCTCGTACGTGTGTGGTTTTCACAAAGACAGCATTTCACACAGACAGATGCTATACTGCAAGCCATCAACAGATCATTTTCGTTCTCTATTTTTGCTGAGAACTACACGCACCACGCGGAAAAAATAGGTGACACACAGCTAATCTCTAGATGAGCCGCCAGCAGTCGAGCCGCGCTGCGCACAGTCCATGTGTCTTCTGTACAGTCATAGTCCAACAGATCCTACGACCTATATTATCAAAATCTTTCTTCATGTGGGTTAAGATGTGATAGGTTATGTCAGCTTTTGTCTTCTTCAAAGATGTACATTCTTTTAAATGTAATGTAATTCCCAGTTTGGCTGTGGTGAGAACAGTAAATATGTGAAAAAAACATAATTTTTTCCCAAATATTCTTTATTGCTGAGATCCATGTCACTCGACAGTTAGCTACAGGTCACTCACAACTGAAAACTCTCTTAAGATATATCCCGTTACATTGCCAATAGAAAGAAAAGAGGTAGAATCATGTTTTGAGTGGAGTAACCCTTTTAATTTTGTAATATCGTGATATAATACCGTCACAAACCAAAATAAATACAGGGATATGCATTATAAGTCATATCGCCTACTACTAATTGAGACACTGTGATTTGCATTCAAAATAAACTTACTGTGATTAAAAAAAAACTTTATTTAGAATAGTGAATTATGTTAACAAATACATAGGTTCCAAATAACTTCACCAATAAGGGGATCTGATTGGCACCTGGGATGAACACAACGGCATCAAATACGCACAGAAAGCTGAAGAATTATAAACTACATCCATAAAAAATGAAGAGCAAAAATGCATATTGACCTCAAATGTCAAACAAGCTATGTTGATGATAGACCTTTTTAAATACACAAAGGGATAAATATTCCTATAATGACCAGAATGTGGAAAGGTCTTAATAAAGTCCTGCTATGTAGTGAAAGACATTGACACAGCACATCGCAGACTGATATCTATCTTTTCTACCACCAACACTAAACCAACAGCTTCTCAGCTTCTACCGGTCCACGTTTTTTTTCCCCACCACAAAAATCTGTTATTTGTACAGACTATCACGCAAACCAACAAATTCAACCATACCTAGAGACTGAACATGCTGCACTTCTGCATCTGCCGTCTGTCTTCCTCAAAAGACTTAGGAGAAAAAAAGATTGCTGACAGCTTTTAGTTTGAAATCCACCAGAATAATTTGAGACCCTGCTGTTAATCCTCTTGTGATCGACCTTTGGGTGCTGACCCAGTCTTTACGAATCATTTGCTGTAAACCAGTTTGCTGTGTTAAAGACATTTCCAGCTTTCACAGAAGCTCTCAGTCTCGCTTGTCATTTGGTAAACAGTTTCTGTTATGAAGGGAAGATTTATCTTAGTGCTGGAGAGTTTTATGCATCGAAAGGTGTCAGAGTGGCAAGGTTTAGCTCCGAGTTTCATTTAGTGTTTGGATGTCTTTTTATATCCACTTGAGAATGTAACAGATAACTTCTGTTCACTTACAAACACACACACATACACACACAAACCCCCACGCACCCCCACACGCACACACACACCCACACAAAGACATGCTGCGCTGGCAAACTGAGGACTGAAAGTGAAGCTGCTGTAGGAAGTGATTATACTGCTTGTTTCCTGTCCATGTTTTTAGCAGTTAGGTAGCTGTTGTAGAGCTGCAAAGGAAATGTAGTATCAGGTCGGTGGCGTGCTGACTAGATGTCGCAGCACCGTGTATTGTGGAGCATTTCATCAGACGATGCTGCCGGATTCATTAGTGGAGGGCTGCAGACAGGAAGAAATGTTTATCAGCGTTTGTGAAACAGTAAGTAAGAACACATCTGATACATAAAACGTGTATATTTTGTTTTTAAAGCTATGTAGAACCATGTAAAGTGTAATTTGTTCTTGTATGTGTTTTGGCTGGACTCTCTTTAGAGTTTTTTTTGCTGCGGTAATAACATGTCTGTACAATTAAGAGCGCTGTTTAGAGGAAGTCTGAATGAGCTCAACCACTGTAGATTTCCTACCTACTGTATGCTTGTATTTAGTCTGTATTTACTCTATTTAATTCTATTAAGGTTTATTTTAAATGTGTATGTCAATCGATTCAAATATTTAATCGCAATGAATTGCATGATTGTCCATAGTTAATAGTGATTAATCACACATTTTTTATCTGTTCAAAATGTACCTTGAGGGGAGATTTGTCAAGTTTTTAATACTCTTATCAACATGGGAGTGGGCAAATATGCTGCTTTATGCAAATGTATGTATATCATTATTATTGGAAATCAATTAACAACACAAAACAATGACAAATATTGTCCAGAAACCCTCACAGGTACTGCATTTAGCATAAAACAATATGCTCAAATCATAACATGGCAAACTGCAGCCCAACAGGCAACAACAGCTGTCAGTGTGTCAGTGTGCTGACTTGACTATGACTTGCCCCAAACTGCATGTGATTATCATAAAGTGGGCATGTCTGTAAAGGGGAGATTTGTGGGTACCCATAGAACCCATTTTCATTCACATATCTGGAGGTCAGAGGTCAAGGGACCCCTTTGAAAATAGCCATGCCAGTTTTTCCATGCCAAAAAGTTTGGAGCGTTATTTAGTCTCCTTTGCGGCAAGCTAGTGTGACATGGTTTGTACCAATGGATTCATTAGGTTTTTTAGTTTCATTTGATGTGAGTATCTTCTCTCTAGCTTTTAAACTGCATCCACTACAACCTAAAAATTGCAAGTTGTGTTACTGCGTTACAGAAATTAGTGGCGTTAAAACGAATTTGCGTTAACACGTTATTATCGCGTTAACTTTGACAGTACTAGTGTTTGGTTTTGCTTTTGACCTGCTATGTTGATAGAAGTTAGTTTTTCCCCTCTAGATGATCATTTGTAAAGATATCCATACGTATGGTTTGCTGCTTTCTTGGTAGAACTCTAAAAAACGCTAAGAATCTGAAGCTGCTTTTTGTTGGTTCACTGACAGCATAACTTTCAATTGTTAGAGAGAAAAACCAGAGACTTGTGTTCATGTTAACAGACAGGAATCAAGGTTATGATGACATGAAAAATCCCCTCTTCAACTCACTGCCCTAGCACTTTTTCCTTTTCTGTTTATCAGTTTCTCATCATACCGGCGTCTACTCAGTAGCTCTCAGGAAGCGGTTAACCTTGATGCAGGATGGTACAGACTGAGGTCTATGAGGTCTGTAACGAAGTACAAAGCAAATGGAAAATTGAGACTGCAACCCAGTCATTTAGATAATAATGGAAAAATTGGCCTCCTTTCTCATAGAGGTATATTTGTCCCCTTTCCTGACCCCTTTAAAGGCATCGTCTTGATGGAGTGTACATCATGCAAATGAATGAAAGAAAATGGAGCGATTACGAGATGAAATATTGTTCTCATTTTAGTTTCACCTTGGATGTGAACCGGAGAGTGTTTGGTAGAACAGAAATATGATTTGATTTACATCTGACAGAGAATGGAAACATGTGACAAGAAAACCGTTATGTTCAGCATTAAAGGAGTTTGTTAGTATATTGTTTCCTGGTATTTTGAACTTGGGTCTCTTTAACTAGGCCACCAAAATGCATCTCCGTGCACTTTGCTGTGGTGCATCGGATCAATGCTCACTTTTGAATGTCGGTGTTTCCCCAGTGCATCTTTCCAAAGATTTATTAGAAGTATAAAGCTGCATCAAACTACTTTGCTGATGTGTTTAATAAAGTTTCAGGTTGTAAAAGTTTGTGGCGTTCTCTCTCTCCTCACTCAGGACGTTTACTGCTGCTGAAAGGATGATGATGATGATGATGGTGATGATGATGATGGAAGGAGGCCATGGCCGAAGGTGCAGCCCTCGCTAGAATCATACTTTCCCCCCTCCCAAAGTCACCCCTCCGCCATCCATCCACCACTGCCGTCCCCCCCTCCGGCGCCATGGCCAACCACCTGGAGCTGATCCAGGAGCTGCAGCAGCTGGACAAAGTGCCCAGTCTGGAGAGGCTGCGGACGGCCCAGAAGCGGCGCACCCAGCAGCTGAAGAGATGGGCCGTGTACGAGAAGGAGATGCAAAACAAGAAGCGGAAGGCCGACAAGAAGGGACGCAACGCCAGTAGCCTCCAGCAAGCCGAGTCCAAGAGGCACGTGTCGTTCGCCGCCAGCGTGGCGCTCCTGGAGGCGTCGGCCAGGAACGATCCAGATGAAGGTAAGGGGCAGTAAAGCATATTTATTATGTGTACAAATTAGAAAATAAAAGATTTATGAGGAGATGTGCACGGTGTAGTGAAAACGATAAATTACACAAGTGCTCCTGACCACACCGAAATCTAACCACAGTAGATTTATTCTCACTGTAACGAGGCAACACACTGAAAATATGTGCCGGGGGTTCCGTTCATAAGATCAGAGTCAGACCCGGCACAAAGCTCGGTGACGCCACATTTGAATAATGACTCTAATTTCAGCCTAACCTCGCTACTTCAGCTGGATATCAAAATGCCAAGGTCAGGGAAACGATTAGCCGGGCCTGCCCACTTAAACTGCCAGTGGATCTCACTCAGTTCGAGCTGAATTTGTTCTGCTCGCAGACTGTTTTATCATTGTGAAATAATGGAGTTGTCACACTGAGATGAAACTCTGCCAGTCTTTTAATTAAAATTTCTACGGATGGTGCCCCCCCCCTATTTGGAGATAATAATTGTTTTCCTCTAGTACAAACAGTCCCACGATGCCGTGGTAGTGCTAACAGTGTGTCAGTGATGCAGGAATGATAACAGGCTGCTTATCATCGAGATACGACATCTAATTTAACTCCACTTTAACTTGAAATTAGATTGAGCTTTTTTTTATCATTGTAAATACAGCCCATGGCTGTGCTACTGTACATTCTTTGCTTGTGCAAGCTGTCGTTACAGATATGGAAACAGCCACAAGGCTGATGTACAATAGCAGACGCAGCTCTGCACTACGTGTATACACACATACACACATATGCACATGGTTTGTGAACTTGCATGTATAAGCTCCCGCTGGAGTGAGAGTCAGTGGACGTTTTGGGATTTGTGTTGTCGTGATAACCTGCTGGATTTTTATCACGTGTAACCTAAATGAAGATCTGATAAAACCAGCAGGCGATAAGAGGATATCATCTAATTGGCTCTTTCCATACTAGAAAAAAAAACGTATATCTGTTGTGTTGTCGTTGTTGCTGATTCTGCTCCTGCTGCCTCATTAGACACAGAGAAAGAGGTGGTGTTGTGTGAGCGAATTTGGAAATGGTTTGAATAGCATTAACAGGGATTTTTGTCGTACGCTGCTGTGCCTACTGTAGTTCCCAGAAAGTCTGCTGAGCCAATTAGACTTTGAACCAGGATGTTGTGGCTGTTGGCGTTCATGTAAGCCTTTAGTTTGAGAAAACCACACGAGGTGGCCGGGGAACATGCAACATCTACTTATTTACTGTCAGTTTCAGGAAATATGTATTTAACAAGACTTCCTGTAATTCTTAGAAATATATTCTATGTATTCAAGATTTAAGACGTTGAGATATTCGTGAATCATGGTGCAAAGTAAATGAAAAATGGCAGCTTTTATGTGCCATTTTTCCAGTTTTGTGAGGACAGACAAAAGATATGAGTTTGTACACTCAAAGAAGGCCATCCCTTCTTTGAGTGTACATATTTGGCGATTTATAAACTGGAAATATTTTTCATGACTAAACCTCATCATTAAACCTGCAGTAGGCAGAATGTTTTTTGCATCACTGGCCAAAAATGCCATAATAACCTTTCAGGATATTGTAATTAAAGTGTTCTGAGAGAGCCTGTGACGGGAGACTTTGGTCAATCACAGGTCATTTCAGAGAGAGCGTTCCTATTGACCGTTCATTCAGCGAAGGCAGCTGTCAATCCTTCGCAAACTCCAATCAAATGGTCAAACTAGGCAGCGCTGATCAAACCGTAATGCCTATTTCTCTCCTCGGATTTCAGTGTACTGTTTAGCTGTAAAATGAGAAAGTTTGCTCCGGCTGGTGGGCGGTGCTTGGTATTTCCTCAACTGATCTCAACATGGCTGCCAGATCAGAAACTTTGCTCCAATTCTACCCACTGCAGCTTTAAAGCGACTACCTCAACTTGAGTTTGTCCAGTCTGTAACCTTGACCAAACAATATTAGAGATTCTGGTTATGTTCCGAATCACATACTTTTTGTTTTTGTTTTTAGTACATACTGCAGCTGCCCTTACAAAGTATGTACTGTTGCATGCAGTATGCATACAATTGGGACATAGGCCTAGTACTTCTTCATAACATTGCGCTTTTAACCTTGACCCTCTTGTTCATATTCCACTGCACAGGAGGATTGTGGGTCAGAATAGCCAGAAAAGCATGCTGGCTTGCATACAGCAAAATACGACGATGTAGTAGGACATCCTGGTATTTTTTGGCATGCATACTATGTATTGGGACATACTAAATCTCTTTCTGGCATACTAAATAGCATGGTATTATGGGTATTGAAACACACAGTATGTTTTAGTGTGAGGTCAGGGTTTTGCATATTGATACAGTAGGATGAACAATTGTAGAAATATCACTAGACTGTTGCTGTAGATTTATTAAACATTTTGCAGTTAACTTGCTTTGCAATTATAGCAGATACAGTATTTTACATTTTCAGCCACACAAGCACAATGGTTGTAGGGAATGCAATGTCAGTCGGTCGTCTTTTGTCGTATATTTCAACATTTATTGAATTGTGATAACTTTGGTGAGCCCAAGTTTTCCTCCAGCGCCATCATCAGTTCAAATTTGAAATTTATTTTTGACCTCATACTGACAAAACTAATGACATCAATCTCAGCTGTACTTTGTGTTTTCTGCTAATTACTAAATCTTAGTATGCTAACAAGCTGAACCAAGATGGTGCTACATGCTAAACTTTATACCTGCTACATGTTAGCATTATCATTGTGAGCGACTACAGCCGCACAAAGCTGCTAGCATGGCTGTAGACTCTGAGTGTGTTCCAATCCGCATACTTCTGTACTACATACTCATTATTTTGAGTGCATAGTGCATTCCAATTGGGAAGTACGGCAAATGCAATGCACTCAAAGTACCCGGATGTTGTACTCAAAACGGTCAGATCGTTGAGTTTGGAACGCTGGACACTTTCCACACTCAACTGCGTCCATCTTGGCTACGTAGCGGAAAGGGCGGAGCCACGACCACTATTCAAACATCCGTAGATAACAGAATAAAACAATACAATACGTAAACATACCGGCGCATTTTCAGCCAACATGAGGACACATCGTAGGCGTAGGCGACGACGTTGGAAATGTAATTTCCACTCTGCTTTCATTTTTTTTCGGAAGATATTTTGGCGGGTAGCGAGCCGCGGTGAAATGTTGCGATCGTCATTTCTGGTCAGTGCGCCGCAGAGTATTCGATTTGAGACGATCCTACCCCGCTTAAATTTACGCACTACTCAAGTGAATACAGAGTGCACACAGTGCACTACATTGAAGTGTACTTCAGGAAGTACGTGGACTGGAACACACTC
The DNA here is from genome assembly GCA_916701655.1 of Sebastiscus albofasciatus. NCBI lineage: Eukaryota > Metazoa > Chordata > Actinopteri > Perciformes > Sebastidae > Sebastiscus > Sebastiscus albofasciatus. The sequence continues at coordinate 24,566 of CAKAOI010052171.1, read as the reverse complement.
TCTGTCTTGTTCTTATGTTGCTTTTTTTTATATAGTGTATATCATATCATACTGTATATTTCAATATGAACATAACATAATTTCATTACATTTGGAACTGCAACTAACTTATTTTCATTGTCGATAAATCTGTCGATTATTTTCTCGATTTGGTCTATAAAATGTCAGGAAATGGTGAAAAATGTTTATCAGTGTTCCCCAAAGCCAAAGATGACGTCCTCAAATGTCTTGTTTTGTCCACAACTCAAAGATATTCAGTGTACTGTCATAGAGGAGTAAAGAAACCAGAAAATATTCACATTTAAGAAGCTGAAATCAGAGAATTTCGACTTTTTCTTTTTTTTAAAAATGACTCAAACTGGTTAATTTATTATTAAAATAGTCAGTGATTAATTTAATAGTTGAAAACTAATCCATTAATAGTTGCAGCTCTCGTCCATTATCACTTTAAAGATGCCTTCAGGTATTAGGTATAGTTTCAACCTCCGTATCTGTGAAGCCCAGCAATGTGAATAATAAACACACTTTTACATGTTAGTGTTCAGCTCAACTGTGTTCACATTTGATGTAATTTTCACGCATCTGAATAAATCTTCCGGCCAGCGTCTCTCCGTGTGCAGCTTTGGACACATTGAGAGCAGATTTCTTTGCTTTGGTTTGAGCATCACTGATAACTGGCCTGCAGAAGCTTTGTCAGTTCTTCTTACTGCTGACGGTGCCTGGGCGTAGAAATATTTCCCAACAGTGCTGTTTAATGAGGGTGACCATGAAAGAGGCAGAGAGATAAAAAGGAAGGGAGACAGGTTGTAGCGGTGCCCACACAGCTCCAGTGGCAGCTGGCTAGCTCAGGAGTCTGATAATCTCCTCTCTCTCATTCCCTCTGGTCCCCAAATGCTCGATCAAGCATCGTGACTCCACACGCTATGCTGCTCAATGCACACAGGCTCCGGGCTTCCTTTACAAAAGCACTATGTGACAGTGTCATTTATTTTCTTGTTAGAGAAGAAGGTTATGTAAAAATAGAAAAAATGAATGTAGATGATGATGCAAATTAGTTAGGTATCTTAGAAAAACAGCACATCAACACTGACTTTCACATTAAGATACATTTTCATATATCAACCCTTAATCTGCAAGAACAGTGAATAGCAACGCCAACATGTGCAGTGGAAAGTTCCAGATGTGTCGAGGAGTAAAAGGAGCCATCCATCACCGCTTTTTCATGAAAAAGAAAGGAAAGGAAGGGAGGGAGAAGTAAAAACAACGACAGAGAGAGAGAGGCTGAGATTGACTTTGACCTGAGGCTGACTCCACCGGCCTCCAGGCCATAATAAGATAAGAGGTTGGATTGGCTGGACCGAGTCCTGCTTAATCCCTGATTGGCTGGATCGACTGAGATGTTTCCTGTGATTCTTTCACTGATTTCTCTTCTGTGTGGTTGCAGCCAGAGCAGCTCTGTGTTGACCGGAGGGTATGTGTGCGAGGCGAGCACACACTGACAAATCTGTGTGTGTGTGTGTGTGTGTGAATGTTTTCATTAGTATTCATGTTTTATGGATGGGGTATTTACTGTTTTTTGTGTACTTTGTAAGCTTCACTGCATCTTGAGCAGTAGATTGTGTTATTGAAACTAGGATCTGGGAACAATGTAGGTGTGCTGTGCATTATATGCTTGTGTTTAAGTGTGTATATTTGTATGTGTGTGTGTATGTGTGTGTGTGCATCAGGGGTGGGCAATTTCCAAAATCTTCTATCATGGTATATGTCATTTTATATCACGATACACTAATTGTTCTGTAAATTCAGTTAAGAAATGGTTTAAAATAATCATACCATACTTCATCACATTTGATCATTTTCTTCTTTTATTTGGAAGTTTCATATGAAACAAAAACAACTGCCTCACATGAGACAACACTTGAGATAAAAAGAAAATACTGGCGTTTTAAGATGACAAAACAGGTCGTGTCTAGAAGGTAACTCTCAAATTGCGAAAACTCTTGCGAGACTTGCTGCCCAACAACTTACCCTAACCTTAACTTTTTAAGGTCAATGCCCGACTTTAACCATCTCGCAATAGTTTTGTGTGTGTTACCGTCTAGACACGACCCACAAAACACTGTCAAAATAAACTACGTGTGCAACTGTCTGGTAATCGTGTAACCAGAGCTCTTCCTCGTCTTTGATTGGTTGGGTTGCTCTGTATTTACAACGTCACTCTCCTCCTCCATGTCTGCCCAAATCATGTTACTTTGTGAGGAAGCTGGATTCGCAATCGCACGAATCACAAGATCATACACGACCTTGCGTGTATCACGCCGAATTGCTACCTGGGTGGAAATGGTAATGCCAAATCCCTACCGGTGGACACATTTCTACCATTGTATGGTATATGCCGCCATATCGCCCCAACCCTGGTGTGCATGTGTAAGTGTGTGAGTTCTGTTTTCCCTCCTCGTCATTATAACTTCCCCACCGGAAGCTGTGGGAGTGGATTCACCAGGCCGTGAGGAGATGCAGATATATCGTAAAGCAACAGAGGACACAAAGTGTACTCCAGCAGAAGATGCTGTTGTGGTGGTCGCAGGATGGAGAAAGGGAAAAACTGAGAATATCTGAGATTGAATGAATGTAAATAAAGTTTTCAGTGTGTGTTTTTCCATAGAGAAATGTGTCTGTATGTGTGCTGCTCTATTCAGAGACCCACTGAGGAGGCTTTGATGTGAGGAGATAAGAAAGGAGGGAACAGTAGGTAGGGGAGGATGGGACGGAAAGGGATGCATCCTGACTCTGAGCCCATTTCTTTGCCCTCCGGCTGCCAGCGTACTGAACCCTTCTGCCCCCTCGCTGTGATGAGGGCTGATGGCTGTGAATTATTGTGAAGCACCTCTGTGTATCTCTGTGCGGCTCTCTGGCTATTGAGACTGATCGGTTTTCTCCTCTCCAGAGACGAGCTATCCTGCAGAGGAGCAGCTATCAGGGTCAGAGAGGACGGTCATTACACACACACCAACACACACACACACACACACACACAGTGTGGATTGACCTGACATTTACTCTTAACAGTGCTGTGTTATCTGATGAAGTTGTCAAACACCTCAGATATCACTGAAGGAGTCAAGACCCTCTGCAAAAAAATATGAACCACTAACGTTTGTTTAAGAAGTTGAATTCTACAAATGTAACACATGAAAATGAATATTTAAGTTCACATTCATGTCAGTTAGCAAATTCTCATCCAGACTGACTTGCAAAGCTCCTCAGTATTCATAATTAAGGCAAAACCATCAGGTCAAGTCAATGTAAACATTTGGTGAATTAAATCATCCCAGTGTTTATTAGCTGAGTGTATGGTAGGGCTGCACAATTATGGCCAAAATGATAATCACGAGTATTTTTGATCAATATCGAGATCCTGATTATTTATCATGATTATTCATTGATTTTAGCGATTTTGTTTTCACATTTAAATACACTGAACACTGCTTTCACTTCCATGTTGTGCTACATTTCTGCTAATGTTCATATGTAGGGCTACACGATGTTGGAAACAAATTTGTAGGCTATATTTTAAAGTTAAATGCTTGAATCTGGTGCACTTGAGAGCAAAACTAAGAGACTAGATAAACAGTTTTGTGCTTTAATCAACACATTGGTTGTATAGATATGAATGGTGATGACACAGCAAAAAGTCACACTCACAAAGCGTGGTAAACAAGACAGGCTCCGTGTTTCAAGGCGAGTCGGGTGGGTTGCAGACATCGTCGCAGACCCCGGTTGACTGACCCCAGAAGCAGCGGTGTCCCGCCAAGTTGCATCCCTGAGGGCTGACGAGCCCAGAATTCAGAGGGACAAAATGAGTAAACAGTATGTTAGGCTACTCTGGACTGCAGCCGCAACATCCTGGAAAGTTTTTGACAGGCTGCCTTTGTAGGGAGCGCTCGCAACGACTTGACAGCTCTCCAAAAGTGAAGCCAAAACATTTCGACCTCCAGCTGGGTGCTAGCTGTTAGTTTAGGAGGCGCTTGATTTTATATGCAGCTGAGTTTTCTATGAGCGGAGCACGCATTTTAAACGTCAGTATCTCAGACGATCATGTTCATGTAATTGTGGGAAGCCAAAATCGTGATCGCGATTAAGATTCGATTAATTGCGCAGCCCTAATATACGTGAGTGAAAAGGTCGTTCACAAATCCTGACTGCTGTTCAAAGTGTCCTTGAGCAAGACACTGAACGCTGAGGTGCTCCGGATTGATCATCTGACAAGCAGTTCTGATTGAGTACACTGATGCCTTAAACTGCTTTACACCGCTTGTAATTTAATGTTTCTATTTCATACACCTTATATGGGCGGCACGGTGATTCAGTAGTTTGTCGCCTCACAGCAAGAAGGTCCGATCCCTGGTCCGGGCAGGGCCTTTCTGTGTGGAGTTTGCATGTTCTCCCCGTATTCGCATGGGTTTCCTCCCACCACCCAAACATACCCCTCCTGAGCATGAGATCCAATCACAAGTGGTCACTCCAGACGTATGTAGAGGCGCGTTCTAATGCCAGAGGCCTGTACTACGAAGCGAGTTCAACATACCCAGGGTATCTTCTCGTTATCTGGCTTCAATTACCCTAACAAATGAGAGTCAGCTAAGCGGTCCTACGACGCTGGTTATCAACTCGGTAAATCGATCCAGGGTTTCTCAATCTGGCTACGAGCCCTGTTCACATAAAAGGGGCGGTGTTTGCAGCATGTGACCAATCACAGACATGTCTACTGTCAGCAGAGCGACAGATTACAAACCAAGACCAAACTATATTAGACATGTAAGAAGAATTTAAACACACAATCCAGACTAATAGTAACACAGTTGAAGCTGCCAAATGCAGGAAGGACAGCTGGCAAAAGAAACAAATGCTGATGTGTGAAATTAAAAGACTTATTAATTTAACGGAATACTCAAAAGTCAGATATAGTCGTCTAGATGAGGCAGTGGTATTATAAAAAACTTTCAGAATATAATGGATGAATAGATTTCACTTCTTTTGCCCTTACGTAATGAGACAGCGTGTCTGACTATTTCAGCCTTCTTTCAGCTGCGTCCCCGACTCCGGCTGTGTGAAACAGACTTGAGAGCAAGTAAAAAAATAAATCTAAAAACATAATTCAAAGCGGTAAGCACCTACGGCATACAGCCAGCTGTCCGTCCTGTATTTGTCAGTTTAAACTGTGTGGTTTTTAGCCTTGGTTATGACTTTAACTTCTTCGTATTTGTGTTATATTATCATACGAGCCACGCACCAAGCTCTGCAGTGCTTTTATAAACTTTTATAACCTGCTCTGGTGCAGGTTAGGTGTTCAGCATAAGTTACCATGGTGATCTGATCTACCGTGGTAAGAAGTGAACCACCGTTGTAGGATGGAAAACCCTGAAGGGCTCACCCTGAAGTTACCTCGCTTAACCCAAATCCTGCTTCGTAGTAATGACCCGAGGTGTGAACTGACGTACTTAGAGCTGTCCACTTGTGATGGGATCACCCAGGACGCATGTTAATACCAGGTCTGAACAGGGCCTCTGTTGTGACAATGTGATAATGTATCCTAACCCTCCCTGAACCCGGTCTGTGTGTGTTTCCCACCCCTGGACTCTATTTATTCACCCACTCACGTGGCAACACCCAGCTCAGTAATTACCACTTATTCCCTTCTTAAAATCATAACTTGTAACTTGATGTTTGAGAAGCCACGCTTTAAATCCATATTCCATTTTTAGCCTTGTGGCTTTCTTTTGGTTCACCGCTTTTTTTTCCCTGCCATATCATCACCATATAAATGCAGAGGAGGAATAACTCTAGATTTCAGGATAGAAAAATAACTCTAGCAGAGAGTATCGCCTCTTGGAAGGAGAATTCGCAAGTGGTTTTATCTCCTTTTCTTCTCTCTCTCTCTTTCTAGTTATTTGTGTGCAAATTAGGTCTCGGAGGAGCTTTTGTCTTCTTCTGCTGTCTTATTAGAGTGGTAAGGCCTTCTCCTCAGAGGCCACAGATAGGCTTAGCTGCTCTCAGGCATATGGCAGCAACACAGTGGCATTAAAAAGACACACAAGAGCAGAGTGAGAAGAAGACGAGTGCAACACGAGCAAAAATACATCACATCGGATGCAACTGGTTGTCAAAAGACACTGACCATAGGTATTGATGTCCGCTCTCTCTCCCTTTCACTCACACTCAGATCATTCTGACTTCAGCGTTTTATTTATAAGAGGAAACACAGAACGATACAGTATGTTGGCTAACTTTAATCTGCCAGTGGGGAGATTTAATCAACTCTTCTCATGGAGTTTGATAAGAAATGAGACTGAAAAGCACAGTCATTAGGACCGTTGTGTCACTGACCTCTGTGTTAAAGTAAAGAAGTCTTTTCTGATTGTTTGAAGGGACTTCAGCAATACACTATACAATGCACAGTGGTGGAAGTACTAAAATCTTGTACTGAAGTAAAAGTAGCAATACCACAGTGTAGAAATACTCTTTTACAAGTACAAGTTATGCATTCAAATGTAAAAGTACAAAAGTATTATTAGCATCTAAATATACTTGAAGTACCAAAAGTAAAAGTACTCATCATGCAGAATGGGGCATTTCAGAATAATGTATATCATATCATTGGATTATAATTATTGATGCATTAATGTATTTGGCACTTTAAACCTGAAGTCGATAACTTTTAGCAAATATGATAAAAAAAAAAGATTTTTTTATGAAAATGTTACTATATCATGAAAGTAGTGCATGATACAGGTAATCTGTAAAAAAAATCATGTGCCTCTGTGTGCTCTAGTGCTCTTAATGGCATTTGCAAGATTTCACAGACCGGAGGAAAACAACCAATCAGAGCCGAGGATTCTCTACAGCAGCTGTCAATCACTGCTGGAGAAGCTCATGAACTCAGATCAAACGGTCAAACTAGGCAGCGCAAATATGAATCAATATTCTGTTACTGTAATGCCTATTTCTCACCTCAAATGTTTTCAGGAACATCTTGTAGTGTACTGTTTAGCTGTAAAACGAGAAAGTTTGCTCCGGCTGGTGGGCGGTGCTTGGTTTTGGCTCGACTGTTTTCAACATGGCTGCTGGGTCACAATGTCGGATATATATAATATAGTGACAGTTTTATATTTACTCAAAGTGGAGCTCATTTTAACTGCTTTATATACTTTATCTTATAAGGCTTGTGAATTCCCCTGGGCATCAATAAAGTTTTATCTTAATCTATAATATTAAATCATAATTTATTTATTGATTATATTTTGTTTTATCTATCTCAATCTGCGAGGTAACTAGTAACTTAAGTCAAATAAATGCAGTGGAGTAAAAAATACAATATTTAAACTTAAAAAAAATGTTAGTATGCTAACACACTAGCCTAAGACACGCCTGCAACATGTTAGCATTGTCATTGTTAGCATGTTAGCATGTTTATATTAGCGTTTAGCTCAAAGCAACACTGTGCTCATGTACAGCCTCACAGAGCTTCAGACTCTTGTGTTATGAACAGTCTGCCTCATTAGAGCTGGGTGTAGAAACAAAATAAACTTTGCTGCAACATTTAACAGACAGAAAATGATTTATAGTAGTCAATTAAATGTCTCTGCTGTGGCTCCATTACATCTCAACACCCCCGATGTCTCATTTCTTTTAAAAAAAATAAAAAGATCCTCTTGTTTGATTGGGAGGGATGCACTTATAATTTTTGGTTGACAGCACTTATAAGTCTCTTTGGACAAAAAACATCTGCCAAATGAATGCAATGTAATGCAACGAGATTACCCCCCGTTGACAAATCTGCACCTTAAACAGCTTCTCTGCTGTCATTAACAAGAGTAATGATCTGAACACATGAAACTAATCACAGGTCACAATATTAAAATCAAACCGTGCATGCAGTGATGATCGCTCTGCACCGAGATCAGTGTTACTACTCTGGTTTAGATTGCAACGATAATGTCGGACCAACACAAAAGAGAATGGGTAAACTTCCTTTTAAGTCGGCACTTGCAGACTTAAAAGGATGGATTTTTGAACCAGATTTACCAGCTAATAAAAGCTGTCTGACGCTCGTTATGCACCACCACTTCTTTCAAATGCCTTCAAACACTGTAAAACATTTGATCTGTAAAGACCAGTTACATGAGATGTGATCCAGGGGCTCATTTCATGGCATGCAGAATCTAATGTGAACTATGTCTCCTTGTCCTTTTCTTCTATTTAGTGATTATTGATTATGAGGCCTTGAATATCTTCTGAGAATTATTGTTTGATTAGTTTTGTGACTGAGTATTGACCTATTTTAAACTATGCATCTACACACTCTGTTGTGCCCAAGGAACTTTTAAACAGCCACTGATTTATAAAGGATTTTTAACCAAGAGATGTTTTTGTTCAGAACTAGCCAGCGATCCGTAGCAGGAGGTTGTTTACTCACATGCTCAGCTAAGCCGATGTGACCTCTGACCTTTGACAACTGTAGCGTAAGCTGGCTAGTCTCTGTCGTGCATCATGTGTTGTAACACAAATCACAACAAGGATGAGCAGTGTATCAGTACACGTGTGTGTGTGTGTGTGTGTGTGTGTGTGTCGATCTCTAGAAATGATGGTTATGGCTCTGTATCTTGCGGTGGCTCCGGGAGCCAAATGAACTGCAGGTCAAGACGACACACGTGCAGCATTTAGAAAAAAAACACTGTATGGTGTGAAAACACTACCACAGAAATGCACAGACAACTACAGAAACGCTGCAGGTCGCACACAACACAACGGAAATGAGCTACAAAACAACAGAATTATCAGGGGACAGTAGATAAGACGAGTATGTTCAACACTTTTTAGTGTCGCCTTGAAACTTCTGTTAACTAACTAAACTAATTATTTCCAAATTTCCATTGTGTTTTGTGTGGGTTTCTGTTTTTTTCTTCATTTGTGTGTGTGTTTTTGTTATTTGTATGATTTCTTAAATTGCAGTATGTTGAGCTCTTTCAGATATCACTATTTGAGATGATGCACTTTTTTGATGTTAAACTTTGTTGTGTATTTCTGTCGTCTTTCTGTCGCCTGATTATTATCGTCAACTAAAACTGAAACTACGTAAATAAGCAGTGAAAGATATTGTTAGTAAACTAAAACTAAATAAAAAAATGAAATCCTTTAAGAAAAACTAAAACTAAACTGAAACACTATTGCCTGGATAAAAAAAAAAAAAACGGATAAAAATAAATTAAAATGAACATAAATTAGCATACATTTCCGTCAACTCTCGTGACATTGAACCACTGAAATTGAACGGACTTGACTTTCCAGGAGATGCTGCCATGCTGCAATTGCCTCACATCGGACATTAAAGTAGCGTAAAGATTAAACATTATGGCCATTCCTACACAGTTCTCCTACCATGCATTTTGTAAACAGTATGTAGCTACTTACAGTATGAGACATTATACCTGACAAAAACAAACTAAACAAAATATATAAAAACTAAACCTTTCTGAAAATCTGAAAGTAAACTAAAACTAGTAAACGCACTCTGAAAACGAAGTCAAACTAAATTGAAGAGTGAAAACTAAAATAAAATACAAACTAATTGAAAATTCAAAACAATTATAACCTTGCTGTCATCTTGTGCATGAACAATTTGTCGATTATTCAGTTAGTCGATGGATAGAAAATTAATTAGCAACATTTTTGATAATTGATTTGTCATTTAAGTCATTTCTTGAGCAAAGTAGCCAAATATTTATTGGCTCCAGCTTCCTGAAATTAATATTTTATGGTTTTCTTTTCTTTCATGATAGTAAATTGGACATCCTGGTGCTTTGGACTGTTGTTTGAACAACTTACATGTCATATGGGCTTACTGTTTTCTGATATTTTATAGACTGAGTAATAACTTGATGATTATTTGCAAATATGTAATGCAGATTAATCAATAATGAAAATAATAGTTGGTTGCAGCCCTAGATTATACCACCCACTATACTTGCATGTGATTGACCACTGACCAAAGGATTTCAATAATCATGTCTGACACCATGACACGGTGTCTTTCAGACAGGTTGCTGTGGGGTTAGCTCAGACGTTCACGTTCAGATCTGAGACTCAAATCTCAATTAAATCTATCAAGCAAAAATTCTGCATTTCCTGCGTTTAATCTACTGACGTATAACGTCACATGGCTCTTTTCTGGATGTTTTATTCATTCACTCATCAGACTGAAGATGAGTGCAACCATTTTTTACTACTCCTGCATCTCTTTCCTGGTGACTAAAATTAAGCCGCTTCACTTAAGGCCAAATCAAGGCTCCTTCACCACCAGCTCTTTGCATTTTTTCCTTTTTCCTCTCGTGCCATCACCGTTGATTTTATGTGACATTTCCGAGCAGTTGATTACTTAAGTGGGATTTGGCACTTCATGTGCCCCCGAGCAGAGCCGTGACAATGACAGGGTTGAGAGCCGCAGATAAAATACATCCTTGTGTGGGTAGTATCTATTGAATGCTTCTGTGATTAGGAGGACTAGTCTGACACTCCTGACATCGTTGGATTTTAGAGACTGTCGTCCTCACCTTTGCTGCTGTTACTATCGATATTCTTCTGTCTTTTTCTTCCTGTCAACTCTTTGTGATGAGGGCAGCGTTCAGGTCAACAGAACTCCTTTTCTCTCCTCTCTGCCAGTCTCTTTCGCTGCCCTCTTGCTCTGTCTGTCTATGGCCGTTGCTGCTCTGCCTGGTACACACTGGCTCTGCTGTCTCCTCCCCACCACCATAGTTCACGTGCCTCAGCCTGGGCAGATGGGACTGACTCATCCCGATCATGCAGCATCATTTGGGGTAAAAAGTTCTTGAAAAAAAAAGTAAAAAATACAGAAGTGGAAGCAGTGTGATTGGTTGAACCAATTATGTACAATATGTGTAACTGTTAGGGGTGAGAAAAAAAAATCTATTTTTTTTTTTTTTTTTACGATTTTGAAGTAGATTTTTTAATGCCGGAATCAATATGTGCTTCATTTGAGTCAATGTGGAGGTAAAGGAAGTTACTGCTTTTATTGTTGTAGTCTGAGTAATGTGACGTCCTATCTGTTCCGCATCCGTCAACCAAAACAAACTGCAGTCGACGGCAGTGAGCTGAAACAAAATAGTAGAAAAGGCGGCGGTGTGTGGATACCACCCGCACCCTGACATTTCCAAATCTAAAGTGGTAAACATTACACATACTGTAAAGTATGGAAACACTTTGGGTTTCACACTTTATCAGGAAAAGCAGAGCTAAAGCTGCATGCTAACTCTGTCATGGACAGGAAACGCTATCGGTTCGCGGTAACGTGTGGTCAAGCCAGCCGTCACTCGCATCTCCGTGGTCAAATTAGCCGACGCTACAAATGTAGAGCACCCATATACTGACATTTATGTTAAATGCATTCAAACGGCCCCGATGGAGCTGTCCATGGATGTTTAAAGAGAACGGAGCTAACGGTAAGAGCTAGTGACGGACTTGGAGAAGTTAAAATACCACTAATTTGTGAGGGAAATGGCTTTATTCTTTGATTTTGGGGTTTAAAAATTATAAATAGTGCCTGACAATGACTGATATACAATATTTGATTTCATGATATCTCTGACCACATACATGCTGAAAATCAAACATTTTTACTGAATTAATTTAGATATTTTCCAAAGTAAGAGTCCCTAGAAGTGTATGATTCAACTTTTTCACATGGTCTAGTGTGAAAAAAGTTAACAAAAAACAATAAATCGTAATATCGAATCGCAAATTCTTGCAGAATCGTAATACTTAAAAATCATAACACATATCGAATCGGCACCCAAGTATCATGATAGTATCAAATCAGGAGATGGGTGTATCGTACCAGGCCTAGTAAATGTGTTTGATAATGTATTGGGGGGGGTTCTGTAGTCAGTTGAAAGGGCAGGATGCATTGGGCCGTGCAATTATCAGGATTTTGGCGTATTTAGCTTCTTAATTGAACACGTTTCTTGGCCATGTAACTGTCACGCAACAACAACAGGTCATTTATTGAACTTCAGCACTTCACTGACTATCTCTGCTTCATTGTGTTCTCTCGTTTCATGCAGCCCTCATTTCCTTCTTCTCATGTCGAAGTCTTTTTGGTGCATTAGCGTCTTTTCAAACTGCTCACTTAAAGCCGTACTATTATTGTTATTATCCACTGTGGTCTTTAGTGAACTGTGCTGCAAAGCGGTACTAAGCGGCAGTCTGCCTCCCTCTCCTCCCCTCTTCCACATCAGCCAAATATCCTGGGAGAGCCCCGACTCTCAAGTTAACTCCTATTTCCATGGTAACCGAGGCAGACACAGAGAGGTCCAGGCAGCCGTGGCCCAGAGCGACTCAGCTGCACAGACACAAATTGTGCTTCATCATTGCTGCTGCTGCACGAGAGATGGTATGCGGGAGACTGTCGGATGTGGTTGTGGCGGCTGGGCAAACTGGCCCTCAAGTAAAACTGTCATGGGGGAAGTGAATGGTGCAAACAGATATTGGGAAAGCCACGTGAGAATAAGTTTGGCATCAAATATTACATGATAAGCACTCCATTAAGTGATAATGATTAGCAGAACATGTGGAAGAAAACATCATACAACGGATACACAGGTTTCTTTATTACAGCCATTCATCACAAAGACTTCAGATATGTCTGAGGGAGTGTGAATCATTTGATGTAGATTACTTATACTTTTTGGAAGTGTCAGAAAATAACAGTTTTTGGAAATAATATTTAAAAAAAATAGTAGGATTGAAGGTGCCTTCTCTCTGTCTTTTATCATAGGAAGTTGAACTGGATTTGTGCAAATATCCAGTAACTGTGTGCATCACATGAGCAAATGCTCAGTGCCCACTTAATTACGCAAATGGGGGAAACAGCTATGTCTGTATCAGCGTCTGTGTTTATATCCCACCTGCCTGAACGCCCAAGTTGTTCCAAGTGGCAGTCGGGCTTGATCCACTCCTGCCAATCCCCCGACTGCCTCCTCAGCACCCCGCTGCTCCCCCACTCTTTCTAAACCACCTCGTAATGTCTTCCAGTGTCTCTCCACCTGCCCACCCCCCTACCCCCACCCCTTCATCATAGTGAATGAAAAGCCCTCCACCATACAGTAAATCCTGCAATAGGATTCTGGATTATCCAACGAGGATTAGGCCTCACCAAACCAAAGCGGGGCAGCGTGTCTCGTTAACAACACTTAGATTGATCACGTTAACCCCTAGAGGCCCAGTGAGTGACCTCTTTAATTGTATGTTTTGAAACTCCAGTAACACCTGTGAACTGGATGGATTTAATGTAGAGCGAGAGCACATTTTAAAATGTTTTTATTTACCTGAAAACTATCCTAAAGCAAAAGTGATTTGGGATTTAAACTCCGGGTCAGAAAAGCAGATTAAATACTAGATTCAGATTTGATAAAATACCAATAATAACCTTGACTGTACTCTGACATTTTTATCAGTTTAACTGAAATCCAAATGGTGGGCGGGTGGCAGCGGAGTGGAGCTGAGCTGGGATGAACACATGTCAACCGCTGCAGCTGCCTGAGGAGTTATCAGTCAAGACACACAACAGTCAAAAAATATACCGCTATGCTTTTAAGCCTCAATATACCCCTGATAGAACAACAATTTTCAAAATTGACACCAAGACACATTAGAAGAAGTAAAATTAGCCTTTGAGAATTGATTGATTTTGTTTGTCTAGAGAAAAGTTGGCAGTTTCTACATTGACTTCAGTACAGTCAGAGTGTTTTGGTACCAGTATCTAGTGGCCATTAAAGGAACTGCAGCTGAAGACACTTTGGCTTTAAAGGTGCAGTGTGTAGGATCTGGTGGTCTCTAGTGGTGAGGTTGCATATTGCAACCAGTTGATGCCTCTCCTGTATGCCAAGCGTGTAGGAGAACGACGGCACATTCTAAGGTAACGAAAACACAACAATTCCTATTATCAGCTGAAGAAAACATGCTTATTAATATTATATTCCATTCCTGCCAATAGATCCCCTGAAATGCTACACACTGGTCTTTTAAAAGAGTACTGATTTATCACTTTTAGAGTTAAAAGAAAAGATCAAAATCTATGCAGCAGCACCAGAGAGAGAATTATTTTTATTCCATGCATTATTCTTCCTTGTCAAAACCTGGCGCCTACATTACCCACAATGCAACTCTGCCGCCAACAGAGATTCGGGTGTGTTATGCTAGTAGCGGCTAATGTTGCCTCAAGCCGCTTGCCTCAAGCAGAGATGAGGAGCGAGCTGCAGAGGTCTGATAAGCTCACTTCTTTCTAACATCCACACCCCCATTTTTTTCATTTTCAAACTTGTAGTCTTCAGCGCCAACCGACGCCGCCTCAAGTGACACATGAGTCGATTTATCAGATTTCACACAGCTCCCTCTGGAGCCACAAAAGACTTTATACTATTTTTATTTAGCATATGCAGTAGTACGCCGCAAGACTAGACCCACATGTGAGCACAGGTCTTCGTGTTGAGTTTGACCTCCCTTTCCTTTTTATTCCTCCCTCTCTTTCACTGTAATCGGTGGAAGCCTGCTATCTTAATGCCTTTTAGTAAGCACACTGGAGCTAATTGGATGGCTCAATGCCGCATAATCCAGAGTATTACTGAGACAAACAGTACTGATGTTTGTCTCTAAACTATCTTATTAACTCCTGTAGATCATTGGCATGTACAGACTTGAACATTACTTTTGAATTGTATTTAGGTTGCAAAATTGGGCAAAATGTTAATTTATTATGTCAATAATCCTGCTTGAATATAAAATAAAACCTGCAAGAAGCAGTTGAACCTCAATTACAAGAGCTAATGTGGTATTTTAGGGCAGCTTGGCTTTCCAGGTTTGGAAGGTTTGCTACAGAGGGGAAGAAGATTAATTGAAATGTTTTGGTAAAATGGATGTTTTTTAAATGGGTTTTGCCTCTCTCCATCTGCTTCTCTACCTGATGAGATGTGACTCTGCACTGGTATGACTGATTATGAAGCCTAGATTGGTTCCTGGTCTCAGCGTCTCAGATAAGGTCGGTTACAATAAATGCTCAGTAAACGTTGACCTTTATTTTGTTTTAGATATTTTTTTTAGCCACACTAGCGACATGTCTTCAGCGATGGCAATGTTGGTTTGCTAAACATTAGTTTAGGCTGCATTCACACCAGATTGAGGAGAAAATGCCAGTCTTCCCAATTTATATTGAATGGGGGTTGTGGATTTGGGCTGCAGCGGCTGCAGGGGGTGCCGGAAAAAGATGGGGAAGAAGATGGGGAATCAGCTTAGGTTATTTCCAAGGCTTTGGAACGCTCAATCAATATGTGTGAACTAAGGATGTGACAGTGATGAAAATTTCCCACCGGTTAATTAACTTGTGACACCACCAGTTTTACTGATTGCACCAGACATTTTACAAGAAAACATGACTGTCAATATGTGTAGTGCACTTACTTTGATCTTTACCGTCAGGTGTGGGTGTGTGTGTCTGGCCTCTTCGGTCCAGCTTTTGCCGCGCACACCGGCTGTGGCCACTCTGTCCTCCTCGCGGCGATTGCCTCATTGATATTGTGGTTTCCTTATAGCATTAGGTTTAAATCTGAAATATTGCCAAATAGGTGCGTTTGCTTTTCGCTTCGACACAAAATCCTCTGCCATCTCTCGGTCTGTCAACTCTCTCTCGTCCTCTGTGTGAAATATGACACCTGCTACTCCGAGCTGAGACTCCGTATGGAGCAGACGCTTTCACTTTCAGTTTGCAGCGTCCGTCGTCCGACAATGCATTGATAACACGCCGCTGGTACGCGAAAATGAAATAAACAGGTTTTATTTCTATAAAAATAGGAAAACGATGGTGGGGGGCAGTGGGTACGTAATGTAATCGGTGTGTGCCCGACCACCGTGTAACACTGGTAACACCGACTACCGCGAGAAGTCTCAAACTTGTGATGTCATAGGGTATAAAGTCTAGAGATGCTCCATAGACAATAAATGGGAGGCTGATTTTGTGACCCACATAATGTTTGTTTTCTTATTTATACTCAAATGAGCTTTATTCTCTTGTAGTGTTGTCAGTTGTGAAACAGAAAATGTTCCCATATACTCCCCTGGGTGCTCTCAGTGTGAACTATAACATCTCTCTCTATTCATTGTCTATGGAGCAGTTCCACACTTTATACTTGATGACATCCCAAGTTTTGGCGCTCTAGTTTTTGGATTTGGGAGAGAGTTGTTCATGTTTACTGATATTTTTTGGACTGTTTTAACCCATAGGAATAACATGTATGAATTTTGAAAGTGGGCGTAGTTCCCCTTTAAAAGGAACCCAGACATTGTTGGCAGTGTGATATGGAAATAAACTGTGAAAAGGCTCCATTATTTGAGATGAGTTTATGGATTTGGAATTAATCTGACGAAGTGAGCTTTGAAGTCAGCCAATGTTTGTGAACAACAAGACGACGCCCCGGGATTTGTCAGTGTGTCAACAGTGTCAGCAGGCCATCTGAAGGATTTGTCTGTTAATTACATCATTAGAGTGCTTTAACTGTGTCTGACTTCTAGAGCGAGGTCCAATCATCTTTCCAAATCGAAACCTGAGATCATTTGAGTATGTTATGTTTATTCTATTTCAACGTTAATTTGCTCACGATGACCCGGAGAACACCCGCTGCATCCCAATCCACGGCGTGTTGAGTCTTCCTGTTGCCTTCGCTGCTGTGTGCCGTCTAACTACATCTGTTAAAGCAGTGTAACATACAATTAAAGTCCCTTAATGGCTCACCATGTGGAGGATAATTATAACACACAGTGGAATGCTAATTATATCAGTGATCTCCTCTCCTAACGTCCTACTAAAACCAATGTCATTTAGCTGCTACTTATGGACGTGCCAAGTGGCCTACTTTCTGCACAGCCGACAGGAAAGCAGAGAGGGCCACCTTGCCTGAAGAGCGTTCGGATCGTAATTTTTTATTTTCTGCAAACTGCCGCACTGTTTGAGATGTTTAGAGCCATTTGACTGTTCTTAGATTAAAGTATCTAATTTGTGGGAACTGATGCGCACTGATGAATATGTGTGCCACATCAGCCTTTTTCCATTTGCAGCGAATTTGTGAAAAAGCTAATGAAACGGGGTCGTGGCATGATGACAGAAGTTAACACTAGCAATATTTTGATCAATTACCTCCGTATTGTGAGCAGAATGAGAAATATTCAAAGAACAGATTGGCCTCCGGATCATGCCGTGTATCAGAATGCTGAAGAAGAGCTCAATTTTAATGGTTTAATCACGCTGTAAATAATTGAACTGGAAATATCATTAACTTAATGTGAGTACTGTACGTAGGATTTATTCATTTTAAGCCAACCTACAATTTGTTATTATTATTATTTTCAGACCTAATTCAGAACTGTGTAATCGTTTTTCTTCTGACTGTGAGTTTCACGACTACAAATGTTTGAATAAATATCCTGCTGAGTTTCTAAACGAGCACGGTGGGCATCTTGGAATACTTCTCTGCATGTTTTGTATTTGGATTAAAAGCCAGAAAACCCTCTTTCTACTAGCTTGAGGAAAAAATATATAATAGAAAATAGTTTCATAACTTTTTATTCATTTTGAGGCTTACTTTGATAATAATAATATAGTTACGGTGAAGGTTAATATCCACTTCAGTTCTTGCCCCCCTACTATAAAGCTCAACTATAATTACCTTGGATAGGCTGACTGATATCTTAGCAAAACATAATTGTGTTTGTTTTGAGTTATTTGTTCAAAATTGTAATTGCCAAAAAGAGGAAATACATTGACACTGACTGACACAGTAGCACCTAATTTACCCTTCCTGCTCCTTACGATCCCATAGTTACTGTTGCAAGGTCGGACAATCTTGACAAAAAGATACATACTTCAGCATACTTCGGGGCGGCATGAAGCAGAGATAATAAATAATAAACCAGTACCACCATAAATCAGTTGAAAGCCAACACTGACACCACGCTGCTGGAGGCCCAGACCGTATGGCTGAGCCCGCTGGAGGGAAGGGAGGCACGGGACAACCCGAACCAGGACGGCGCGGGGCAGACTATCAGACCCTGCTGCTGCAGTAAAATGAGAGGTTTTCTAAAGGGACTCTGGTGCTTGGAACTACTACCGCTTTTGTCCACAGGGACCGCCGAAATCAACACAAAATGAAAGTACCTCGTAGTAACTGTGACTATATATACAATGTAATGTGTCTGTGAAGATTGTGACACCAATGTAATGTGACTTCCATAGTGATGTTACCTTTGAACAGACGTATAGCATATAGTACATGTATAACCCAACAGGAAAGGGGAGAGTTGACTGCTGGGTTCAAGCTAACTCAACTGTCATTGGAGCACTGAGTGAAAAGGGGCGGGACGTAGGATTGGTCAATTGGAATGCAAACTTAACATGATGGGATCGATTGTTGAATGTCCACAAATATGACATTGCTTTCCTTGTAAAACTGGATCTTAGTTAAGTCAATGATGCCAAAAATACATCCAAAAACAAGCTTTATCCTCTTGTGAAAAATGGAAAAATATTCATTAAAGTAGGGGGAATTCAACAAACTCGCTGGGAGCAGCCTGGAGTGTACCACCCTTGTCTCTGTATTTCATTTGACCCCATCTCTGAATGTTTTATGGCGCACGTGGGACTGTCAGTGTTGCCTGCAGTGCATTAGACTCTGACCTCTCACCAGCATATCACTGTTTCAGGGGGATTATAAACCGCAGTGACATTTTAGGTTTATTACATAAACCATTCTCTCAAAGGTATCAGCTAGTGTGTGAGATTTAAGGGATTCTGTGGCAGCTAATGTTTCTTCACAATAAATATTTATCCCTTCGATACGGCAAAGAGAAGTACTTTGGAAAGAAAATCAATTTTCCTTCTGCGTCTGAACTCACACAGCCCGTCTCATAGCACAATCTTTACTTGATCCTCACTTCACCGGCCGTTCCCTCTTATCAGTGATCACTGGCTGTGAGATATGAGCCTGCAGGGGGATCGCTGTGAGTCAGCATCCTGGGCTAAACCCTCACAATAAGATGCTATTAACTCTACTGTACATACAAAAGGCTCTTCCATGACAAGAGGCCTGCAGGTGTTATAGATGTGTTTAAATTCTCCACATGTGTGCCATGCAATATGCTGTGATGATGATGTGAGGCTCCCACATCAATTATCTGCCAGGGATTTCCTGAAAAGGAATAAGTAGGCTCATAAAAATGAATCCTGAAATGAACTCCGAAAGATCCTCATCTGTGCAGCTGCAAAGACGGAAGGTTATAGTACTTGTACAAGCGACTCAATTTCACAATGTGAACTGATATGATTTATGAGAGCTCTTTTTTCATTGCGGCGCGATAGATGACAGCACGAACCGGGCTTTTAAAAGGACAATTACTTTGAATCCAATCTCTGAACAGGGTTTCCGCCAGAAAAGTTGTTAGGCCCGGCGGCCAAGTGCCTTTTCAGGAACAAGCTTGTCACTACAATAAGGATAGCTCCACCTTAAGTGAGCCTGGGCCAAAGTTGTGGCTAACTTCTGGGCTAACCCGCTCACTCTAATCAGCAGGTGGCCAGCAAGACTCGGAACACACACTGCACTGCTACGTTCATAACTATACTGATAACTTCACACTCACCACCACACCCATGTGCTCTCTCTCTGTCTCTCTCTCTGTCTCTCTCTCTCTCTCGACTGCACTAACATTAAGCATACAACCAATTCAAGTTATTCCTTAAAGGAGTTTGCTATTTGTATAACACATTTTAGTTTAAAAAAACATCTTAAAAATACATAATTCCTCGATGCTTGAACCCTGCGGGGTGCCGGGCTTACAATACAATACAATACGATACATAACATACCAAACCCTGCTGAAGTTTTGACATTGGTTCAATTTATTTTGTTCACTGTTCAAACTGTGGAAATTTAAAGACCGCTCTGTTGAGATAATCTGAATAATACTGTGTGACACCTCACTGTCAATAAACCGTAAATACAACATTGCAGCCACATTAACGGATATTGTATGTTAAACAATTAAGGTTGTCTGATGTTGATCCATAACAGCAGATGATGCTGTATGCAGCTCTCTTATTGGTTTGTTTGCATCAGATGCGCATTAGTGGCAATGGGGATTATTTGTCTTAAGCGTTATGTCAACTTTCTGTCCAATTAGGACAGCAGGATCCCGATTACAAGGCAACAGCTGTCTTAACAACTGGATATTGATTGAAAGAAAAGTGTCTTTTAAAACTGGCACATCGCTTTTGCAATGATTGTTTAATAAATGTTTACGTAAAAACGTAAAGTGAGAAGTTAACTCCGACAATCAAGGAACCTAAAATTCTGTTACTGGCAGGTGATGAAGATTACACTTACAAAGAAAAATAATAATATAATCTGCATTTTACAATTGCAATGACAAAGTGTCTTGAATTTGCAACAGCTCTCTTTTGCGCCTCTGACTAGTCTCTTCTCCATAGCGACGGCGATCCAAGGTTCATGGGTATTGTTGAATTTAGAGCCGGCATAACATAAACCTAGAGAGCCATTCATCCGAGAGAGTCCTGTGTTTCTATGTTCAGTAACATTGAGGATGTCATTGAAACAGATGATGAAATGGAAATTCAGAGTGAGGAAAAATACTTGTGGAACAAGTGAATCCTCTCACTTTGCATCAAGCAATACAAAACCTCCTGCAAAACTTCAGCTTCAGTATAGTTTTTACTGCTTCCTAACCTGAGGCCACACAAACCATCACACATGACTTGTCTAATACATGCAGGGTCTCATGTAGAAACTGTGTTACAGATGCATAAAAGTACAGTAAGGCAACCTACCTACTCAAAGTGTCCCTTTAGCTTTGTTTAGATGTGCCCTGCAGTAAAAAAGGATTAACAGTTTTAATAAGAACACACATAAAAAACGAAAGAAACGTATTAACAATATATTAGTATTCATGATATTCATGAACTTGGCTGGCTTCACTTTGGAGCACACATTCCTGTTTGTGAATATCTCTTATCAATAATCCGAGTTCAGGAAACTTATGACCTAAATAAGTCCTGTAGAGTCAAAGTTCATTCACTTGGGATTTGTTTCCATCTCCAACTCTCTCTCTCACACACACACACACACACACACACACACACATGGAGGCACAGTAAGATAACAGGAAGGAAGGGTGTTTTTCTGTTCCTGCGCTGTTGTTTGTTGATGTATCTTTTATCTTTTGGGAAGCATCTCGTCCAGCTCCGTCTCCTCCCTGGATGGGAATTTATGGGACCTGCCCAGGAAGACATGCATGAGATTTCTGCAGCGTTGTGTAACTGGCTTTTTTTGTGGCAGTATAGATAATCACCATGGTGACCCTTCGATGTAAAGGATTGCGTTTTGAAAGAGTTTTGTGTTTGTGTGTGCGTTCGCTCGGCCTCATTGGGTGGTGGCACAGGACAGATAGGAATCCCATTCGTGGTTTGTGTAGCTCCAACTCTATTTTACTTTCTCCCCCCCTCTTTCTTTCTCTGCATCTCTTTGTACCAATGTATCTGTCCGTGTGATGTGTAACAACATTTTATCTCCGGCACTTCCCTGTCAGGGTTTCTCTATGATATATTCTCTAAGATCCCTTTTCCTTTTATCATAAAACTCGTATGCCACGGGTGAGATAAAAGTAAAGAAGTTGCACATTTTCAAGTGCCGTCGGTCATTAAGTCGGAGTCTACATGCTGCTAATGAGACTTTGCAAGATGAAAAGTAACACTATCTGTTCATGAAACAGGACTTTGAACTGAAGTCATTAAATCAGCACAGCAAATATTGCTGTAAAGGCGGGTGGTTTTGACCAATTTACTCAAGCTCTCGATCGATTAGTCGATCAACAGGAAGTAGTGGATACAATTATTAATTATTTAAGTCATTTATCGACCAAAAATGCCCCAAAAAATATCTTCCTCCAGCAGTTTTCTTAATTTTTAGCTATGCTAGTGGCGTGACTCAAGGGATGGCAATGTCAGTCACTGTGATTGAAATGTCTCAACAACTATAGGATGGATTGGCGTGATATCTTGTGCAGACATTTGTGATCCCCTAACTTTTTCTCTAGCTCCGCAGCAGGTCATTTGTTTTTTAAAATATCTTTCTAACCATTGAACAGATGCCATGAAATTTGGTTCAGACATTCATTTCAATTGTCCAATACTTTATGACAAAATATTTGCAAGAATACTGACATACTCGTCAGCATTAGCTGCTACATGAGTGCTCTGTTAGTTATCACATAATCAATATGCTAATGCCAGACCTCTTTTATAGCTGATAAATTCTGCTAATTGACAGTTTCACAGTGTTTATAATTGTAATTATGGAGTTAAAGTCCCATTTATGAGGTTTTGACATTATTTTGTCTCTCCTCTTCTCCTCCCTGTGTAATTACAGTATGTTAATTAGTTAATGCTTCTAAAAGGGGGTTGTTTGTGTGTCGTTGTTGTTTGGTTGTTAATGTGTGCTCTCTCTCTCTTTTTATCTTAAACAACAGAATATTTCAGCTGTCGATCTTTCGGCAGGGAGGGATTGTGTTTGAACTGTCATGCGTGTGCGTGTGTGTGTGTGAGACGAAGCACATCTTAGGGGTTACATTTGGAGGTACAACATAGCGATAACTTTATAGCAGAGATGCATGATATGGATGTATTTCAGCTGATACCGATAACCGATAATTACCTGCCTCTCATTGTGGAGACCGATAAGATAACCGATAATTTCATATTTTTGTATTTTTTTTAATAGAAGTTCATAACGTGTTGTTTCTGTACACCTGAGTGTAAGAAAGGCTATTCCATAGCTCTGACATAACCACATCTAACTGACATCCCTATTGTTAACACAACAAAAACAAAGAACAGTTCTGACTCTTCCAATGTTCCAATTTATTTTTTCATCTAAAAAAAATGTACTGCAAATTGTGTTGTCTTTGTCTGCAACTGAAAAACATCCACATCGCAAAGCAACTTTAAAGGTGCATACCGCCAACCTACTGTATCGGAGTGTGTAGATGCTGCACTTGTTGAGTCAATAAAGGCAATTTGGCTTCATATTATCAGCTGTTAAGTTCAGTATCAGAATAATGCATAATAATATAAATGTTCCATTATCTGCTGATAATTTATCTGGTTCAATAAACAGTATATATATTCCAAACAAAAAGAGACAGAATTCAACTTAGAGTATCGCCGTTCACACTCGAATCCATTCAGATCAAACATTCTGCCGTAGATGTAAAACTGTTATATATCTATGCATTCTGCTCTCTGAAATTTGAAATGCAACAACAACAAAATATAACCTGAAAATGCATTTTCTAATCTCACTAACCTGAAAAGGAACTGACTGCATTAACTGAGAGATACTGTATCATCTAAAGTGTGCAGAAAAACGTCCGTGGTTAGATTTATAAGAAAATGTAGTTTGTTGCCGTTTGTCATAACATCATTTTAAAGTAACAAGGAACAATAAAGAATACTTGACAGCAGAGAGAAATTGATCCAGACTTTGCCTCGGCATTGATGCATTTGTATGCGTCACTGTGTGCATCGCTGTATGGCATGGTAAAGGAGGCCATCATTATTGCACAGACACACTGTCATATCCTTATAGTCACATTCACGCACCACCTTCATATCCTAACTGCAGTATATTGCCTAAATGGTAGAGCATTTGAATTTCATAAGCACTTTATTTAACATTGTTTACCCATATTGGTTCAGACAGACCAAAGAGTGAGAACAAAAACCAAATATTCCACCCAGACGTGAAAAAAATCAAACAACAAAACACAACATAAAATATGCATTAAAAGAAACAAAACAGAGCAACAGAAACATTCATAAATGTTAAACGAGTCATCTCTCTGCCTTCCTCCTCTAGCTCTTTAAACATCTCTCATCTTCAGATACATCACACATCACTACTCAAATCTATTTCATCTCAACTAATGCATCAGCACACACCCTCTCACACAGAGGAAGCAATTCAGCACCAATGCATATTACTATATATATATATTTTGGTGCACGCCTGCCTAAAAACAAGTGACATATCAAGCTGTTTCTGTGGTGGTGGTGATGAGTGTGGCTCTGCTGCCTGCATGTGCATCTGGCAGTCTCACTCTGGTTTCCAGCACTTTTTTTTTTTTATTTTTAAATGTGTAATTTCCAGCCTGAAGAGCGGGCAGAGCTTTCTGATGTCTGCCTCCGACAGACACCATTACACACAACTGTCACCTTCCGGTTACTTTTCCGGCTCAAACAACGCTCAAACAAAAAGTGTTATACATCGCTGTATACAGTATGTTGAATACAAACACAAGGGGGGGACATGTGAATGAGAAATAACATGAAAACAAAAATGTCTTAACCTACGTACACATGCACATACTCTCTGTGTGTGTGT
>CAKAOI010052170.1:0-18379 GCA_916701655.1 Sebastiscus albofasciatus | reverse complement strand
CCCCCCCCGGCCCCCCCACAAGATGGCTTCTTGTCTCAAGAGGTCTGCCTACAGACAAAAGAGGCGAGCACTGTAAAACTACATAGATGGTGGGATCAAAGATGGCCGCCAACATGTCACCACATGGCCTCTTTGTTTTTTGGAACACATGTGCTCAGGAAGGACACAGAGGGGGTGATGTGGGGGTTAAGATTATCTGAAGCTGTATGTTTATGTTTAACTAATTCACAGTTTCTGTATGTGATCTTAATGTGTGTCAGATAATTCAGTGGGTTAGAAAAGATGGTTAGTTTGCATGCAAGACCTTGTCTATGTGAAGCATAAACTAAACACATCAGATGTGGCAAAGCCAGCTACCCAAATATCAAATACAAATAATATCACAACAGTCAAACTCAATGAATAACACTAAACAAAATCAATACAAGTACATTCTAGAAATCAAAGTTGAACAGTCTTGCTCAGCCATGTGCAATTGCTACTGCTAAGGTAAGCCCAGTACGTTACCGATCCATGGAAGAAAAGGGATTGTAATTCCATGTGTTGAAGTTGTTGTTCCAAGTCAAAGATGTTGTCTTTGCTGTGCTCAAATCAAGTTGTGCAGATTGGAGAAAGCTGATCGCTCCAATACTTCTTCCCAGCAGCTTGATAGCTTGGTGCTAACTTCCTTGCGGTTGTTGCTTGAAGTTAGTTGGTAAAAAGGGCAGGCTCTCGCGTCCTGTGCCTTAGAAGATCCTTGTGTTCCTATGGCTGTTTCCTAACAGGCCATAGATCAGAGAGCAGCTCACCTCCACAGGTCAGGAGGGGTGAGAAGAAGGAGGAGAAAGAGAAGGAACAAAGACATTCCTCTAGTTTTGTCCTGGGTGAATTTCACACCTATGTGTGAATGCTACAGTAGCCAATGGCTACTGAGCTGAGTCCACAGCCAATGGCTGCATGACTCAAGGATCCTGAGAAGCGTAGTTCATTGTCTTTGTCACCAGTAATGATGGGTCCCTACATGGGACATTCAAATTGATCTTATCAGTTACAGTGCACCGCTGCTTTAACCATTATTACAATTAAAAATGTCTGCCGGCAAAAAGACTCATAGCCTTTGACAACACCTGGAACAAAATCCTGAAAGCCATTGCTGTGTCCTCAGAATTGCGGTTTAAAGTGTCACATATTTGAATTAAGAAAGGATCTCTTAAAGGTACTAAATACGACATCCAGAATATTAATATATCATCAACAACTGAAGATATAGAGGAGTAATGTCTACCTGAATCTATGATATCAGCATTAATATATCATCATCAACTATTGTCTATATGAAGATATAGAGGAGTAATGTTTACCTGAGTCTATGATATCAGCATTAATATATCATCAACTATTGTCTATTGAAAGATATTTATAACACATAATGTTGTGCTCCACTGGCTAGCTCACGGCCGCCATTCTGCACTGTTCTCATACGACGGTTACAGCTGGTAATGCCGTCCCGACCGACGGGGGAGTCATGGAAGCGTAGCGCCCACCCTCTGGTCCTCCCAGAGTTTAACACTGTAAGCTCTTTTGTTTGCACCCTTACTTGTGTCCGTCGCCATGTTGAGAGCCGATGAGAGGCAACAGAAATGTAACCCAATCCCATATTTAGCATCTTTAATGGCACAATGAACAAGAGGGATGATTACAGCAAGCAAAACACGTTTCAATATTCACATGGGCACATATCTGTTTTAAGACAGACTTTTCAAAAACTGTGGACTGATCCCTGAAGGTCACAGAGTTCAATATAAAGACAGATTTCCATAACTCAAATTATTTTATTAATTTATAAAAGAAGGTAAGGCAGCTTATATGTAGCCTGACTGAATCTGGGGCTATATAGCTTAACTGTGTGAAAACTAAACATTTTGATCCAATCAGATTGTCTCCCATCTGGAAGAGGACACTGTTTCTGTCTCCTTTAGTGAATGAATGAAAGTGAGGATATGATGCCCTTTTAAGGTGAAATCCAGTTTATCGGTGGTTTAGCTGTGGCCCAGGTGAACATGCTCAATCAGGTCCAACGTAATTGTGTTTTTTACAGCCCAGTAAGTTCCAGCTTAGCAGAACCCCTTCTAAAGGGCAGCTAAGGTAGTCACATGTTAAGTGACACAAGAAAAGCCCCATGATGTGTAATCATAAGGCCGTCAAAGTAGATGGAAGACAGTAAATAAAACAAAGAAACGTGACAAATGGCTCCTTTATGTGATAATGTACAGCGAGTCGGTCATTGTTGTGAAATAAAACCAGACAGAAAGGATTAATTTACAACAATGACCCACTCGCTGTACATTATCCCGCTTATTACACGGCTACTTACTGAAGAAATTCATAATTTGACACAACAATGGTCCTCCAGAGTCTGACATCAGAGCTGCGCCCATAGCAACGTAGCACGCTGCGATTGACCAATCAGAATGGAGTATTCAGCAAAGCCGTGTTCTGATAAAGTTCTGATAAAGTTCTGATAAAACAGCCAAATCAGACTTTTAAAACCACGCATGGCGTGGCGTGCCGAGTCCCCTGAAGGACTACGACATGACGTGCCGTCTGAAAAACTTCCAAGACAAAGATGACAAGAGTCACAGCAGAGAGACGGAGACATCAGCTGAAACAGACATGTCCCATCTAAATGTCAGCTTGTACAGAAGTGCTCTAATGGAAGCACTTTGTTTGGTGTTTGTTTCGGGGAGCTACAGAGTGCAGTCAGTGGAGCACATGACTCGCATTATACACACAAACACACACTCATGTATTAATGAGAAGATGACAGCAGAGTCACACTGGCCTCCTGTGCTGCTCTGCATCTGTTCACATTGAAGTGCTGAGTGTAAGGGACTGTGGCATGAGTGTGTGTGTGTGTGTGTGTGTGTGTGTGTGTGTGTGTGTGTGTGTGTGTGTGTGTGTGTGTGTGTGTGTGTGTGTGTAATGTGACGAAAGCAAACAGCACAGTACTATTACATAACAAGACGTTAACTATTCATAAGCACACTCCAGACACCAGACCTACATACTGAGATGTAAATGTTTTCACATTTATTTCACATCAGTCAACTGTCTCTCTCCACTTATCTTCTCTATTTATTTTCCTCATAATTTATATACGAGGCCAACGGCATTACCACGGTTTAACACTCGGCTGCCTTTAGTCTTTAAATTCTAAGCATGTTTTAATCAATAATTATGGTGTAGCTGCGAGGTCCAACGACATGCACAGATTTAGCCCTGCTATAAAATGTAGGAGTGGGAGGATGAGAGAGAGTCTTCAGTCAGTCTCTGGGTTATTGTTTTA
This sequence comes from Sebastiscus albofasciatus, assembly GCA_916701655.1. Taxonomy (NCBI): domain Eukaryota; kingdom Metazoa; phylum Chordata; class Actinopteri; order Perciformes; family Sebastidae; genus Sebastiscus; species Sebastiscus albofasciatus. Next base: position 15,054 of record CAKAOI010052170.1, on the reverse strand, counting down.
GTGCTGCTGATGCAGGACCAGCAGAGGTCCACCCGCTGGGCTACTGCCACATTCATCAAGTCAAGAAATTATTTTTTAACATGTGACTGCCATTTGCTGTGGTGCAAATGCAGGCAGTTTGTGTTATTTTCATGGCTGTAGAGAGCTGATATACTTGCTTTAAAGTCACTATGAGGAACTTTGAACTGGTTATGCAACAGCCTGCTTCCAACTGAGTAAGATGAGTCTTCTGGCTAAAAGAGTGACATAAGCAATGCAATTTGACTGTGCCCTAGAAGATGATCGTCCACACATTGGATGCCAAAGTGTAAGAAGATTTGTCTCTATTGGTCTATCAAGTATTTTGGATAGAGCATCAAAAATGGAGGATTAGTAACTTGAGAGTCTCGGGCAAAACCAGAATGTATGAGCTGGTGTTGCAATAATCTTCAGCCAGTGGATACATCTTTGAGATTCTGACTTTAGACAAATAAAGTCTGTGTGCCACCTTGAATTGTATCATGGTTGTGTGTTCCCTCAATGATGTCACTGGCAAAATAAGGTTTGTCATCATGGAAGGCCATCTCAATGCAGTGAGATATCGGGATGAGATTCTGCAGCCAGTGGCGATCCCATATCTCCATAATCTGGGACCTAACTTCATCCTCCAACATGACAACACAACCACGCTGGCTGATCTGCAACCAATCCTGGTTGAGGAATGGAACGCCATCCCACAGCAACGTGTGACCAGGTTGGTGACCAGCATGAGGAGGAGGTGCCAGGCTGTTGTGGCTGCGTATGGATCTTCCACCGCTACTGAGGCTCCTGACGGTGTATTAAATGAATAAAGTGTAAAATAGCCAATATATCTTGTTTGTTCCTTATTACTGATAGAGAGTTCAATCATCCAATCCACCAAACAACTCAAAACAAGAGTCAATACCAACAGGAGAATACACTGTTTACCATTGGCAGAGCATTTTGGCAAATTTTTCTTGGGCGCTACCCACATAATCAGCTGTGCTGCTCATCCCACAAATGCATGATCCTTACAAGTTGGACATCATTGTGAAGGTAAATAAACAGGCTTTCCAACGATGTAAAATACAATGACCATTAGCATTGGAACAACAGAGAAATAATCTACCAAACACAAATCCAAACTTTTTTTTCTGAGGTTACATAATAGATATTGTGCCTTTGAGAGATGGAGCTGTTGGGAATAAAATATCTATAGGCTGCTGTTCAGGGATGGCAGGAAATGATCCCGTATGGTTATAGTCCCAATCCCCAACCTGTAAATATCTCTCTGTATATCCCATTTAGCTCTCGGATGATCGAATGAGGCCAAATCATCTGCTATGTATAGATCCTTAAATGAGACAATACCCTTCTCACGCCAAAACAAGAAGGAGTTATTATGAAGTGAGGGAGGGAACTGACAATTTTCCACAATTGGGGAACAGATGGAGCCATCCTGCCAGCCAAAATGTTTCTGTACCTGGGCCCATATACGTAGAGATTAACGGACTGAGGGGGCGGTGGAAGCGTGGTGCAGTGCAATAGGCATTGCCTAACTCGGGTTTCCTGTCATCTACATGTTGCCAGTTATCCACATGCAATCAGTGTGTTAGTGGGCAAGAGGGATTCATGATATTGCTGGTCAAAGGTCATGTACATAAACCAATTGGTTATGTCTCTTTACATGTGTGTTAAAATGAAACTGCAAGTTGAGGTAGAATGCTATAGAAGTCCATCTACTGTACGTATGAATGAGAGCAAGACAGACCGAGGTACTCTTAAATGGAGTTCAAGATGATTTGGGTGAATTGATATTCAGCCGAGCAGGGTGAGCTTATTGACACACACACACACACACACACACACACACACACACACACACTCAAAGACATTCATAGATTATCTCTCTTCATCAGAATTTTGAGTAGCATGTCAGCATCTGTTGAGCTTTTGGAGGAGCTCTGAGAGAGAGCCTGTTGTAATATATTCATTCTAGATGGACGGAGGAAGGAGGTGGCCCCTGAGGTGGGACATCTTGTGTTAGTCAACCAGAAGCACATAAAACACTGATGCACATCAACGCTCCACAGCACACACAGACACAGAGACGAGGAATGTCCCCACTGTCTCAGTCTCTGTGGGGAATAAATAATACAGAGAGCAGTTGTTCCTCTCTCCGCTCTGCTCTCATCTCCCAACTGCTTCTTCATGGTCCAAACCTCTGAGCTCTGTGTGTGTGTGTGTGTGTGTATGTGTGTGTGTGTGTGTGTGTGTGTGTGTGTGTGTGTGTGTGTGTGCGTGCATGCGTGCATGCGTGCACGTGCAAATTGAGAACATTTGTGGGAATCATCACTTATTTACATAATGTTTGAAGTGAAGAACAAAATGTAAATGGTTGTGAATAACTGATGGTTTGTGGCGAGTTCAACAACAGAAATACCAAACTATAACATATTCTAATGGTTACTCTTCATTCTTCTTCATTCTTCGACAGTAAAGCCTTGTGTACTGACTTGTGTTGTCAAGTCAAGTTTATTTGTAGCACATTTAAGAACAACTGGAGTTGACCAAAGTGTTAACGGGAGAAATTTAAAGTGAACAGAGTAAAATATCATCAACAAAACAATAAATGGTTGCGATGGAAAAATACAAGGCAATATTATAACGTGCACAAATCTAATACAGAATAACACTTGTAAGAGCAATTTATAAAAATAATAGTTTATAAAATATGAAACCATTAAAGTATTGAAAATAAGTGTGTCATGTATGTACTGCATTCCCCTTCCTTGATCCTGTAAATCTGCGTCCGCTGTCCACTTGCATGTCTGCAGCTCTCCGTGTCCGTCCTTCAGTGTAACTTAAACTTTATTATAATCATCACATACACAACTTTGCATTTAGTGTCTCGCTTCAACATGCAGCAGGAGCTGGGGATTGAACCGCCAACCTTGTGGTTAAAGGACAAGCCGCTCTATCCCCAGAGTCACAGCCTCCCCTATGATGAAGGCTGCTGCTTCCGCTCTGCTGCTCTCACTCCGTGGTGTCTGTGGACACAGTTTAATCGTTTTTATAAAGCCTGGGTTTATGCTCAAAGCTTCTATAGATTGATGCTGGACTTCTGGAGGGCAGACGGGCACGGCCCTGACATAATATTGACTTGAAATGGCTAATGTATTAGCAAACAGTTACATAGGCCTACTTACACATCTAGCAAACATTCATTTTGGAGTCCAATATTCATTCTCATTTCAGCTCTGTTTTGGTCTCCACAAACTTTATTTACATATATCATTTTAATTTATGTATGTGGGTCTTCAGCTGCTGGCTGTTGACTTCTTTCTGCAGAGGGAACTATTCTCATTTAGAATGACTAAACAGCCTAACTTTCTAGTTTTTAACATTAATAAATCCAATTTACTTCTTTTTGCACATGATTTGTCCTGGGTATTATCTTATTTGTCCATGTATAATTATATTTTTCCGGTTTAAGATTATATGTGCATAATCAGTGCATGACCTTTAAGAGTCTGCCCCAACTACATGTACATTTTGATTAATGTTTTGATTCAGTAAACCTTCTGGATTAGTAAATGTCTTTACAGGGTCACATTAAATGATCCCCTTCCTTCCCTGAGCAACATTCGAGCTCTGCTGCTCAAACTGCTGAAACTACACGATTTACTAAGTTTACAATCTTCTATCCTCCATCTGAATTCAATCGTGTAGTTAGCATGTAACACAAGCAAATACAACTACAAACTGTGGATACACATTATGAAGTGGTGAGAAAAGTTCAATGATATTTATGAATCAAAAATTAGTGCTTTGTTAATATTGTTATATAGTAGAGTGCATCACTGTCAATGACTTACACATACAATACACTGTGCATAATTACAGCGGGAAACAAACCTCAGTAACGTGTGATGGAGCTGGAGTGTGCAGACATTAAAATACAGGTGTTTGTTCCAATAGATGTTGTTTGGGATGGTTTGTTCATACAACCAGTTTCAGTGTGTATGTCACTGGAAAAAAGCTGCAATGCAGTGTAATCCTTTCGCTTCAGCTAAACACAAAATTAAAGGTATACGTTCTACTAATAGTCTTTGTAGATAGAAGTCAGATTGAAATGCTAAAGCTCATTTCTAATCAATAGCACGCAGCTTATCAGTGTTCACGGGAAGCTGGAAACAACACCTGCTTTCACTGATAACAGCAGTCAGTAGAAGTGATACAGATGGATTCTGTTTTAAGAGACCATGCATTTACACTGAAGCCTGTACAAAAACTGCAAAAATGGGTCATTTATAACTCATTCGACACACAACAGTTGCCACATAGACTTATATATTCATCCTGAATTTGTCCTGCAGGATACATTGAATATTGTTTAAAAGGAAAGTGAAGCATTCATGTAGAAGGAGCTTTTATGATCTATGGCATATATGATGTAGGCTATAGCTGTATTTATGTATGCTGCACTCTCAAGTGCTACTGATGTCAACAGACCTAAAGCAAGACCGTGTAACCTTTGAAACAAGAACACAATCTTTCAAATGAAAAGTTGAATTCTTAGAAAATAAAACACAATTTGCTCAATTCAAGACAGCTTTACTTAGTCTGGTGTGACCAGTAGCTTGGTGGCTAATGTGTTAGCTAACATTAGCCACCAAGCTAAGTATATCTGGCAGTGTAACTGACTTAGTTGGTTGGTTACAAGCGAACCAGTCACCAGAATACCATGTTGGCATTGGACGTTTCTGCAAACCAAGGATATGCTGAATGGCGACATTTCTAAACAAAAATATATTTCATAAATAGGCTATGTTTCATATTAGCTTTGTATCTCGCTTTCAGAAACGCAATGCCACGTGGTTAACGTTAACGATTGGATAGGCTTAGGCAACCAATCTAATTGGTCATGGTTAGAAAAAGATCATGGTTTGTGTTCCAATAATAATGTCACAACATAACGCAACAAAACCACTATAGTTAGATTTAGGAAATAACTACATGGTTGCTGATTAAAACTACTACGTTTTCAGAGTGAAAATGACGCTGAACGCTGTGAACATTGGACAAGGACAGCGGTCTCCTGGATGAAAGCCTTGTGTTTGTTGCACCCATCCACCTCCCCCCCCCCCCCCCCCCCCCGCCTGGGGTGTCTCTTTTCGCTCTTTAAATTACTCACTTGCTCTGAGTGAATGCAAAAATGTTGACATTCAACGTATCCCTGGTTTGTCAATATTGTCAATATTTTTCTCCTGGCGACTGGGCTGTTACATGACTCTACTCTAGACTACTTGTTCTACTGTAATAATGTTAGCATTTTCAAAGGTTTAACATCAAAAGTAAAACCAGAAGGAAACACTGCTATCTCACAAGGAGACATTTGTGTTGCTTCCTACTTGATGTCCCTTTGCACTAGCTTTTAAGCTGCATTCACACCAGATCCGGCACAAGCGGCAACCTCCGGTGCCGAGAACTGAAGCCAACGCGGAAGTGCCAAAAACTGCAGTTCTTCGTAGGGCTACTTGAGGCTGACTCCAAAAGAGAGTCAACCCCCATAGAGCCCCATGTTAAAATGGAGATGGAGATGGATGGGACAGGGACAGGTGATCAGAGAGGGGAGAGGACTGGAGATGGAGAGACAGAGACAGGTGATCAGAGAGAGGAGAGGACAGGAGATGGAGAGACAGAGACAGAGACAGGTGATCAGAGAGGGGAGAGGACTGGAGATGGAGAGACAGGTGATCAGAGAGGGGAGAGGACGGGAGATGGAGAGACAGAGACAGAGACAGGTGATCAGAGAGGGGAGAGGACGGGAGGTGGAGAGACAGAGACAGGTGATCAGAGAGGGGAAAGGACGGGAGATGGGGAGACAGTCAGCTGGACTCTGTCGGAGGACTCTTTCAGTGCCACTAGCCAACGCTGCAGTAACGTTACTGATCTCTGTTTCAGTGTCAGTTTATGCAACGGACTGTTGTGTTTTTAACATTGTGAGACTCATCTTTACAGCCAGGACCAATACAATAGCGTCCCCTCTTTTGTTTTCTTCTGTCCTGTGTCTCTTCAGTCTTTGTCTTTCACGATCTGTACCGTGGTATCTGTGTAACTCAGCCGAGCCAACCAACCTGGTGATGTCACAGGTTAGAGTACTGCAACATGGCAGCGCTCTTTCTGTGAAAGATGAAACAAAGCTGCTTTTTCTTTTAAATGCTGATATTGGTCCTGTTTGTTATATAATTGTTCATTAGAGTAGAAATCTATTTAGTAAACCAGCTTGGTTGACTGTTTCATTTCCACTTTAAACAGAGCTCTAAGTTTCTAGCTGACAGAAAACATAAGTAAGACTAGGGATATTTATCTTTACCAACCAAAGCTTATTACAATAAAGATTTAAAAACTGCTTTGGCTGAGGCTAGTGCTTTGTATGGTTTAGGTGCTACACTGAGTATCAGAAACTGGGGAATTCCATTACTTTTTGTGATTAGTTTCAATAGGTCCTTGTTTACTGCTATGTCTAAAATGCAGCTGATAGGCCTACTTATTTCTACTATTTCTTTTTTATTAGGGCCAGAGCACCGACAACGGCGGTCCAAAAACCTATTGAACTTCAAATGATGATGATTATTATTATTATTGTATGTCTTTGAGTGCAAAAACAAGGTGCTTGGGCTACTCAAACTCTCTTGAAATTTGGCACACGGGTCAGACCTACGTGAAATGTGCCCCCTATTGAGTAGCCCCGGCGTGGTGTTTCACCTAGAAGTATGACATTTGGCAGGTATATGAAACATGTTGACACATAAAAAAAGCCTCTTGGAGGTATAACATAAACCCAACAGGAAGTAGGCCATTTTGAATTTTAAGTAATTTTCTTTACCATTTCAAGGCGCTGTACTTTAACAAACTCCTCCTAGAGATTTAACCCGATCGACTTCAAATTTGGTCAGTAGTATCTTAAGACCTTCAGGATGAAAAGTCAAAAGCTTGAGTTTTTATGGAAGAATGTTGCCGTTGCAGCAAAAAGTGGCATTCATCAAAAAACAGGAAGTTGTTGTAACTTGCGTTCATTAACCAATCTGCTCCAAATTTCTCATGCGTGATAAGAGTCTCAGTCTGAGGACATCCACATTTTGTCTTATAGTCACAGCATTACCTACTGACAACAGGAAGATACAGATTATGTACTTTTACAACATACTCCTCATAAATTCAGATCTAGAAAATCGGATCTCTCTCAAAATTTGTCATAAAAGCCTCAAGAACTTGATGATGCTTCCTTGTTACGATTGTGAGTTTTCGGGGAATTTCAATGACTTGCCATGAAAAAACAAACGGTTGTAACTTGACTCCAGATGTTCAGATATTTTCCAAATTAAACACATTTGATGGGAGTCCAAATTTAAAGACATCTACAGGCCAATTTTTAAGCATAGTTATAGCGCCACCCACTAGCAACAGGAAGTTAGTTGCTATATTTTGATAAACTACTCTTAGCAGGTTAACCAGATCCACCTATAATTTGGTCAGTGTGATGTTAAGACATTCATGATACCAGACCTTAAAGCTTTTGAGCTTTTGTTGAACTTGCTTGCCGTGAGGAAGCATCATTCACCATGAAACAGGAAATTTGGTAGGCACATGTATCACATGTAGACTTACAAATTGTCCTGGGGCCATGCTCTAAACCCAACAGGAAGTTGTCTATTTGAACTTTGTGTGAATTTTTTGTGTATTTTTGCCCATTTCCAGGCTCTGTACTTTAACAAACTCCTACAGATTTCACCCGATTTACTTCAGATTTGGTCAGTACAATCTTAAGACCTTTGTGATGAAAATGTATTGTGTGTATGTAAATGTAAAGTTTGAGCTTTTATAAAATGGCGTTGCCATGGCGTGGTGGTGAATTTAAATGATTCCCCATCAAACCACAAACTATTATAACTCGTCTGTACTTGGTCCAATCTAGTCATATAGTCATAGCGCCACCTACTGGCAACAGGAAGTCAGCGTTATGCAACAAACATCATCCAATTCACATGAAATTGACATTGTGTGGTCGATACTTAATATAGAGCGACATAAAATGCATGTTTAGCGCATGTTCTCTAGCACCACACAGTGGACACAGGAAGTGGCACAAAATTTGCAATCCGTCATTTCCTGTGCCACTCAATCAACACAGGAAGTAACCTCTAACTTGTGCGTGCAGTGTCCGATGGTCACTGAAATGCACATTTGCTTCAACCGGCGTCCTGCCAGTACCCCCAACATGTGCAAAGGCGTGAGGGCCCGATCATCACTGCTTGCAGCTTTAATTTTGCAGGTTGTTATTTTACAGCAAGTTTGATTTTTGACAGTTCTATCTATTCACTTTCCCTAGCTTAGATGTTCAATTTATTCTGGTAGGATTTAGGATCAGGGACCTGGTGATAAGGGACAGCTGCACAAGATTAAGGTCTCGACCTTGAACCAGTATTTAATGGTTGGCAGTGACTGTAATTACTCATAATTTGACTGTACTCACCTGAGGGGATGACAAGCCACACAGAGCTCCTGGCAGCAGTACACACACACACCACACCACACCACGCTGAAGAGAGCCAGACTGGTTGCCAGATTGAATGGAGCCAGGCAGAGTACAGTGTATCAGTGGTGTGAGTGCTGGCTTCTGACACAGAGTAGTGCTGTTGAAGCCAGACTCTACGGCCATCAGTGAACCCCAGGGCAGACATTTGGAGAAATGTCAGCATGTAGCTTTCCATAGAAACAAGAATAAAAAATGAAGGACACATTTAGTAAGATATGACATTAGGCCTACTGGTACTGACATTACCTAACAATTAAAGTGGTGTATTCATATATTACAGTTATAATGGTAAACTGCTGGTAAGTCATTCCGGACTGATGAACCCTAATGACACCGTTAACAGCTCATGTAGCTGCTTAAGCTAACTTGTTAACGTTAACAGACAGACAGGACGAGCTGCCACATCACAGCTCCTGATTCTGAGTTTAAACCTTAAAACAACTATATGATATGCTTTGAAGTTTAACTGTCAGATTCATAACCATTAGCATACTTAAAAATAGCCTGGTTGAAAACTGTCTAACTTCAAATGATGTGATGCAGTCAGCTTATTCATTTACACCCACACTAGACAGACAGGGAATAGGGAAACACAGGGAAAAAGGGAATAGACACATTAGGAAGGCTGGTGACCCGGATGGGACCGTGACATCAAATGTTTAGTGTGGGACGTGTAACTATTAGTGACAAGCTCACATACAGTTATGACCCGATTCTGCAGTTCCTCTCAGCTCTATTGACTGTTGCATTCTCAAATATGTTTGGTGTCATGGCCCATAAAATGCACTCTTTTGGTTCAATCTCACCACTCTCATCAACCTAATGTTCAGCCATAGCAGGTAGCTGATTTTAGCAACAAAAAAAAGCTCTGCACACTCAGCCCGTTGTCATTCTCAGGGCGCCAAATACTGTGACTTTGTCCGCGTGGCGTTGGATACCGGTGCTTAAGATACCCTTTAGTGTCAGTATGAGACGCACTGGGTGTTCCATCAACTACAATCCATCGGCTGCAACAGTAAACGCTCAGAGAAAGTGCGCCGAGAGTGTGGTGACTTAGCTTTAAGAGCAAAAAGAGACACAGGGCGGGTGGGAGGGGAGGTGGATGGGTCCAACAAACATAAGGCTTTCATCCAGGAGACCGCTGTTTCATTTTCACAGTACAAAGGTAGTCGTTTTAAGCCCAACCATCTAGTTCTTTCCTAAATCTAACTGTAGTGGTTTTATTTCTTGAAGCAAGTGTTTCTGTTCAATTCACAACATTAAGCACCTGCTTACTGCGACCAAAAAAGAGTGACGCTGAGGGGTCTGATAAAGCGTCAGTATGTGACAAGTTGGAATGAGAACGTGTTGGTACACGACCTGGCTAGTAGGACTCAGACAAAGCTAGATGATGAGGAGAGTTGAAAATGTAACACTTAGAGACACACATGTTTCTGAATAACACTTAGATTCATCAGGTGGCCAGAAACACAACTCCAAATGAATGGTATTGTCCTATCAACTCTGATAGTATGTCTGTATAACATGATTAAAATCATGGTGCTGACTATTTGAAAATTGCACTTTGCACAAATAAAACTGAGTGATCGTTCAGCCCTAACCGATATAAATGATTATTTCCTGTGCCTTTGAAAACCCAGACACATTTGAAGCATTAAACTTGGCATATTGTTTAGTTGTGTTTATCTGTGAATCAGGTTTAATTGCTCATATGTGAGTCTGCCAGCAGTGGTTTGTAATTCTTCAACACCTAAACACCAGCGTGTCAGTCGTGCATCACTGGATGCACATTACAAATAATTCTAAGTTCTTAAATGACAGGAACACTGGCAAATATTAAAACACAATATGCCAAGATGGGAGAAGCTTTTATTTCTTTTTTAGATCTTCTTTCATGTTGGGACTCCGAACAGTTCAGTTTAAGCCAATAGTAGCTCTTTATCATGGCTCCATGATATTATATAGTAGCCAGTGGGGAGGACAGGAGGAAAACCAGCCCACGGCGTCATGCTATTTTATTAAGTTATTTCTTGTAATTTGCACTTCTACCTCCATTTTATGTATGAACTCAGTGCTGCTTGATATATCTTGCTCTCATGTTCCTAATTTTATCATGTGGGGGGGTAGGTTGACAAGTGTTATATAAATTACTATTATTATTACTACACTAGTTGCCTAAGTTACTTATCTCTACTTTCTTATGTAAAATGAAGAAGTAAGCAGTAAAAGAATGACTTATAAGAAAAACAGTCACTGCAGCCTCAGGGAATAAACCTTGTGTGTGTAATGTGTCACTAGAAGTCTGTAAACTGCTGCCCGTACAGCAGTCTGTTGCACACAGCAGGATCCAGAGCAGCACATCGGGCCACCGCACGTCTCCGTAGCTCCACTGTGGGTCCAGCCCGGACAGCTGACGCCGAGGCCCGAGCGTCATTTGACGTGTTTTGGCCAATCACAGACGAGCATGAAAATAATGAAATGCATTGAGTTGATAGGAGAGGTTCCGCCCTAAGGGAGGACGGAGGGTGCTCGACCTCCTCTACGATGCCACAACCACTTCACACACACAGGCTGCCCTTTCCCCTCTGACCTGCAGGTGTCACTGTTGAAGCATTTTAATTAGACTTTATTAAATAATGGATTCATTCCAAAGAATATTTTATAAATAATAATGAGATTTGGTATTTCAACCAATTACTCTTTTTCATATTTTGATCTCCCTCTTGCTTCTCAAAAAATTAGAGGAAGAGCAACCTCCTCGGGTTTGTTGTACCTTTCTAACATGGTGAGAGATACCAGATGTGGAGGATGGTCCTGCTTCAGTTTCTTTTATTGCTTCCTTGTGCAATACCATGCCTCTTAACCTCAAGCCCTGACTTGGAATAAGAATAGTGAAGCAATGGATTTAAATGTTGTGGGTTATTTCTAATTTATTGTACTTTATTCATTCTGTAACAGATATACAGTTTATGTGCTTTGTAGTTTAGTTCAGAAAAGTGCAAGCTAACTTTGAAATATGTACAAAACATACTGTGAATGTATTTTAGTGTGCACAGTAGTTACCACCACTATACATACTGTGAATGTATTTTAGTGTGCACAGTAGTTACCACCACTATACATACTGTGAATGTATTTTAGTGTGTACAGTAGTTACCACCACTATACATACTGTGAATGTATTTTAGTGTGCACAGTAGTTACCACCACTATACATACTGTGAATGTATCTTAGTGTGTACAGTAGTTACCACCACTATACATACTGTTAATGTATGTTTCAAATGGAAAGGTTTGGATTTCTTTTTACTCTTGTTTTTTTTATATGTAGCACCTTTCATACAATCAGTCTGTTTCACAGAGCAACAGTAAAACAGCACAACAGACGAAAAACAAAGCAAAAAGAAAAACTAGACAACAATGAACAGAATTTTGCAAGACTAAAAATTACAACAATAAACAATATTATTATTAGTTTTTAAATAACCCCGGAAGTGTCATAACTTAGGTACAGAAGTTACGTGACAAATAAATCAACTTTGACTCGTGGTTTCACACGGGACATGAACACCGGTCTTCTGGGTGAATGTCCTGTGTTTTGACCGTCCCGACCCTCCCGACCCACCCGATCAACCCAACCAACCTGACCTCCTGCATAAGCCGCCATTCGCCGCTCTCTATTCTTTTCCGGTTCACAATTACCTGGATTACATGTGAAAGGATTTCGTGTTGACCATCACAAAAAAACTATGAAATTTGTGTCTTTGTACACAAATCAATACATTAGATTTCATGAGTATTTCACAAACTGCTGTGTGACTGGGCCAGCCTAGCAGATAGCATCTCGGTGCTCTTTTGTAATATGCACAAATTGGCCTCTTTTTTATGTAAATGAGCCTCATTGCACAAACAGTCCAATTCACAAAGATCAGTGCTGACAGCTTCACAGTTACAGTGACATTATTAGTGTCTTCAGAGAGTTGGTGGTAACTGAAGAGCATTTATACTGCCAGACTGGGATATTAAGACCCAAATAGGGTTTCTCTCTGTCACGTTAGAATTCCTTCTTGGGTTTTGAGGAATGCTTCTGAAGCTCGTCGGTCAGGACCTGTAGCTTTGTCTCTGTCCATTGTTCTGCCTGCTCCGTTCTTGGCACAAAGGCAACATTAATACTTTGTCACATGGATAATAGCAAACAGATGCAAAACACATTTTCTGGCCTGCAATATCATTAGTGCAATATAGTTTGTGAATGATGCACAATTCATGGTTCTATCAGCAGTCACAATTTATCCTTCGTGAATTCACCCGTGAGAGTGTTAGAAAACAGTCGCTATGGAACCCTAAAAACCGGTGACTTTTACAAGCCTGGACTGTCAAAGCTAGAGGCCTTGACCAAACCAAACACGTGAATGGGACGATAGAGAAGATTCACACTAGTTTTGTCAGGGGAATTGTCCTGTTCACAAAGATGGCAAGATTGGTCAATTGTGTTCAACCTATTATATTAGGATAACTACTGGAAATACAGTGAAACTGCGAGCCTGGCTCTGTCCAAAGGTAACAAAGTCTGCCTACCAGCACCTCTAATAGTGTGTCTACACAGGAGGTGTTTCAGCTGTCTGTCGCATCTGACGGAACAGATACGCTTTAATTTTAATCAATCGAGCTGTCTAACAGCTGTTTTACTCACATTGTACTCGCGTTAACACGAGCCAAAGCAGAAAGACATGGTGTTAAGCTCACTAATTAACACCTTACTGTATGTGTAAAAACGACAGTTGCCTTTTTTATGGGGGTCATGTGCCGGACCATTTCTTGACTTGGACGGGTGGCCAGGCGACCAGTGATAACTCCAGGAATCTTTTATTTTCCCCTAAACTATTCTGAAAAAGGTTTTATTAGAACTTTGGTTCTATTGTCATAGATGTGACTAATGGCTCCATGGATTATGGTACATTTTTCTCCCCAAAGTAATTGCTGAGATCTCAGAATCCAGGGACATAACTAAAAACGGGCTCAAAAACTCAAGAGGTTAGAGAGATTTCCAGAATATCTAAACTGCTGAATTTGCTGATCACACCAAAAGTAAGTGCACCCTAATGCTGCTAAAAAACCTTTGTAGGAAAACCAGGCGTGCGCACAACTGCATCAACTACGGTATGTCGAATGTTTCCTGTAAACTGTGATGAACTGTTGTGTCATAATTCTCTTGTTTGTATTCCTTGTGCGTGCGTGTGTGTGTGTGTGTGTGTGTGTGTGTGTGTGTTACAGTTATTTCATGTTTAATTGGCTACATTAAGGAAAAGGCAATTTTGTAAAAAAAAAATCTCTTAACTGCTTCTATGTTGAATTCTCAGTAAACTGCTTAAATAAGGCACATATTGAAGTGGCAGCACTTCAGCCTCCTTTAAAGATTATAATTTCAGATAATAATAATAACACAATATTACATTATTCAAGGTCTTTTTATTTTTAGGAGGGAAATGATGAAGTTCAACATTTCATTTTAACAACATTTTCTTACAGACCTGCTGTAAGTCAAAGCAAAGCAAATATGACTCACCAACTGATTAGTACATGGTACACTGCTGCTCATTTCTATGCATGTATTCATTCAGTCGTTTCCATCAGGCCTATACAGACTGGGCTATAAGCATTCACTGTAAAATAGAAGCAGGTAATAGATCTTTGTATAGTAAATTGATTTCCTTCATTTACTCACTTCCTGTTGTATCTGTAGGATTGAGCTGTGCTGTATTTGTGGTAGAGTCGATGAGTGATCTCTGTTATTTGTATATTATATCTCAAGCTAACACACATTTCTCTTTCTTAGTGTTCTCAGTTGCTCAAACGTCAACCTGCCTTTTCTCATCTTTCAAATGACTGCACCACCTCCTGTGTTACATGTATGGAAACATTTAGCAGGAATGATCCTCACTGTGCTGTGCATGGTTGCATCCAGATGTGTGAATATTTTAATGGATGTAGCACATCATGCAATAGCAGTTTAAGATTGATAAAACATGTACATATTCAAAGATAATTCCAGATATTTTCAACCTGGGCCCTCCATCCTCTGTTTTTGCCATCATGAGTTAAAATGTGATCATTTACCAAACAGTGGAGACACACACCCTGTGACAACAGTCAAAGGCAAAAAGCAATTAAAACCTGACACTTGTGCTTAGCCACATACTTTGTCAAGTCTTTCAGTTAATGGCGGCCATATTTCTTACCCCATTGGGCTGGTTCACACTGGTAATGTAACTGGGTACCCTAAAGCTTTAAGATGGTCCACTGCAGAGAATCACCATATGGACAAGTTGTTATGTCTATTATTTATTCATAACTAATGTTTTATTTAAAACAATAAACTTTTCTGGGTCTGATTCCAATCATGAAGAGCTCACAAGTAAGTTGGCACTTAAAGCTACAGGCAGCAACTAGCA
>CAKAOI010052169.1:73074-155702 GCA_916701655.1 Sebastiscus albofasciatus | reverse complement strand
ATCACCCCGAGGAGAGTCCTACGCTCCCAGTGGTTTCATGACCCCTGGACATGTGGATCTTACAGTTACCCAGGAATAGGCTGTTCAGCGCAGGACCTAGACAACATGATGGAGCCCCTGCCTACGAAGGGATCACAGTCACAAGTACCTACATGTTCATACTCCAACAGAGAATGTGTTCACCGAGCATAAACACATAATCACATATAATTAACCAAGGTGTGAAGCTCTTTGTTACAACTATTTGGTCTGTTTCAGCCCCTGCAGGTGTTGTTTGCTGGAGAGGCTACTCATCACTGCTACTACTCCACCGTCCATGGAGCTCTTCTCACTGGGTGGAGAGAAGCTGACAGACTCATCGCTCACTATCAGATTCCTAGCTAAAGTCTGTGACTTCTTCAAACTATGATCTCAGAGTTGGTTTGGATTGTGTGAGAGCTGCTGTTTATTTAAAGCAGCCACACATATTTTATTTTTGGGGTACTTCAGATCATGCCTAATAACCTTGGTGAACTTGGAGAAGTTTGTTCTTTCCTTGCAAAAGTTATAGTGGGATACACATTCTTGTGTATCCCCTCTAAGCACAGATGAAGCCTTATCAAGCATTTTATTTTATATATAGCCTACCTCAGATCATGCCTAATGAACTTGGTAAATTGAGAGGATTCTTTCCCAGCAAAAACATTGTAGTTCAATAACATGTTGTCATGGTCCTGGGTTTTGATTGTAGTTTATTCCCTGTTGTATTTTGAAAGTCATTCTCCTCTTGTGTCATGTTATCATGGTATTACTTCCTATCTCTGTGCGTTTTCCGGCCTTTTTGATTGTCTGCCCCGCTCTGATCCGTTTCACTTGTCCCACATTAGTTCTGCACTCACTGCTCTCACTTCCCCAGTCAGTCAGTCAGTCAGTCAGTCAGTCACTGTTTACCTCAGTTCCTTTGTTCTTCGGTTCGTCTTTCCCTCACGAAAAAGTAGCATTCTTCAAGTTTATTTTATGAAGTATACTTAAGTAATTATTCAAGTATATTTCCCCCAAGTATACTTCATGTAGTAAGTATACTAATATCAATGCACTAGTAGTATAATTAATTAAGTATAGTAAGTGTAGTATTGTAGTGTAGTGTGTAGTAAGTGTGTTAAGTGTACTACTTCTACTAAATTGGCACACTTTTTAGTTTTTAAAAGTATCCTTTCAAGTATACTTTAAGTGTAAGAGTAGTAAACTTCGAGTACACTACTAATTTACATAAAAGTTTTATTTTGTACTATAGGTATACTGGTAGTACTTAGCCAATGATTTATGTATTACATAAAAAAAACTCCTTTTGTTAATTGACTAGACATTTTGTGATGATAAAAAAATAGAAGATTATTTTTCTCGCGTGCCTTCATGGTGAATCCAAAAACATAACGTAACGTAAGTAAATTCATATCGAAACATCCATTTACAAACTCTCACACACTTTAATAGGCTACTCTATGAAAACGTAAGCACAACTACAAGCCAAGTATACCTTTCTGTAGGCCTATAAGGCAAGAATACTTAATTATACTTTTATAAAATATATCTCGATCAAAGGATTACGTACAAGTATAAGCCAAATATACTTCAGACTTTTCTGTATACTTGTCAGTATAAGCCAAGTATACTTAGACCCCCTTCTCCCCCACCCCCCTTGGTTACTGGTTGTCATTATGGCGTTTAATCAGATGGTGGATATATGATGGAGTTAGGTAATGATAGTGTGTTTTGTGGTGATTATTATCAGTATAAATTGCATGTATGCTTTTGGGGATATATTATTGTTGGGATTTATTATTTCTTAGATGTACTGATAATTGACCTGATTTATTTGAGCGGGATTAATAATAATGGTAATAATAATACCTATTGGTAAATTACTGTTTTATTTTGGTTGGTTTGGAGGTAACAAAAGTAACAAATGTAATGATGCTGATGAAATGTGAAGCAGATAAAAGGAAAGGAAATTATCCAGCACTTGTTGTTCATAATGACCGTATGGTTTAATTTCTCTCTCTCATTTTAGTTTTTTGTTATCAACCTAACAACCTCCTAACATCAATCTTCAAACGAAGTTCGACATCTAAGAAATGAACTGTTTGCATTGCTAGGAGTTTAATAAATGCAAGAGAAAGGAGTGAGTTGTCCTGTGCGTCCTCTGCGGTGCTCTAAGCCATTTTCGGGTTCAGGCAGATGTTGAGCAGAAGAAAAGCCCAAAGAACTCGATATCCATAGCGTGTCCCCTTTATGCAGAATATTTTGGCATACTTATTTTACATGCTAGTTTTGTCTTCTCTGTTTAATGATCACATAACCCAGATGGATGCTTGCCCATCAAGAGCAACATTTGTTCAGTCTGGTTTGTCCCAGCATCAACCTTGTTCTGTCCTTGATAGACATTATTTTTGAAAAAGGTGTGTCAGTGAGTGGGCAGTATGTGGGCAGCTTTGGCCTGTAATGATAAAATAATTCATACAATAATTCTTTAATGTTCTTAACTGTTTTTCTATGGACAAGTATGTTTCACAATATTATTCAAAATTAATCATAATGTGAGAACCAAGATTGTACAAATGGTAATGCAACATATTAGTAACTTAGCCTTAGGATATTTTAAATAAGCAAGATGGAACTTTATAAATTCTTTTGCACATAAATGTGGAGATTAATTTACTCATTGACTTAAGACTGTAAAAATAGTTGTTTTTTAAAAAATATATTTTTCAATAGACTCTGATTAATAGTTAATTACAATCAATGCATAAACAATAATGAGATTAGCAAACCGGAAAGTTGACAACTGCATGGAAAAAACGAGACAATGAAGTTACAAAATCACTACTAAATCTTACAACTGCATTGTCATTAAACTCCGGCTCCACCTCTTAAGGTGGGCTGTTAAGGTGGACCAGCTTTTCTCCTTAAAGTGACGAGTTCACGTTCGTTAAACGGTTAATTATGGACATCCCTACTGTCTACTGTCTACGGACAAATCAAACACTGGCTTCATAGGGCAGGGGAGCAGTTTCAGTAGTTGTCCAAGTCCATTTGAATTTTAAGGCACTTGTACAGCATAAGGTCAGCAGTATCACATATCACAGGCCTGTACCCTGCTTTACATATACATCAGCTCTAACACAATCCTCCCAATCAACTCTGAGATTATAGTTTAAAGATAAATCTCTTTTTGTCAGAGCGGCGTTGATTCTTTTAAAGCTTTGACTTGGACGGTTCAGATGGACTGATGGAGGAGTAGTGAGCGATGAGTCTGTCAGCTTCTCTCCACCCAGTGAGAAGAGCTCCATGGACGGTGGAGTAGTAGCAGTGATGAGTAGCCTCTCCAGCAAACAACACCTGCAGGGGCTGAAACAGACCAAATAGTTGTAACAAAGAGCTTCACACCTTGGTTAATTATATGTGATTATGTGTTTATGCTCGGTGAACACATTCTCTGTTGGAGTATGAACATGTAGGTACTTGTGACTGTGATCCCTTCGTAGGCAGGGGCTCCATCATGTTGTCCAGGTCCTGCGCTGAACAGCCTATTCCTGGGTAACTGTAAGATCCACATGTCCAGGGGTCATGAAACCACTGGGAGCGTAGGACTCTCCTCGGGGTGATGGTAGGGTTTCCTAAATACACACAGTTAGGCTGTGAGTGCTGACAGAGATCATTCTAAAAATGCTTGTAATTGATTTAGACTCACCTGTAAACCTGCGGATGAGTTGTGTGACGGCGTGTGTGACCTCTTGTTCAGAAAGTGTCTCCATATACTCTGACTCATGGCCAGCAATCCAGCCACACAGAACATGCCCATACCTGAAAGTCACACAGTACAGCATTCCTATGGATGTATCTACCAGTTATTTTACATTAAATACAACATAAACAAGGCAGGCAAGCATCAGTATTTGTGGTTGTCGACCTTTCAGTGGGTTTGAGCACAGTGAAGCCAAATAACTTCTTTATCCAGGACCTCTGTACATCTGGCACCTGGTCCACCATGGCATCCTGAATCATGACAAGAGAAGACAGTTCAAATGTTTGTATATGTTAGTGTTTTTGTTAACTAGTGGCATAAACATCAAACTTTTTTGAAGTGAGCGGGTGGAGAATGAGGCATAAATGAGATGGTCGAGGAGAGTTATCCTGAACCGATGGTTAGAAGAACTGAAATATTCTTTGCATAGGCTATACATCAAAACCTAAGTGTGTTCTATTTAACATGTAATTGCGTAAATGCGTTCTGCATGCACTTTACAGTAAATGTACACCTTTATTCAGTGACTGCAAGTCTCACCTCATCTTCCCACACAAGATAGATAGCCTCACAGTCGGCATCCCACCACGGTGAATCAAACTCCACTTGTATTTTATTGTTTGTTCCAAAACCTAGTCTCTGGACGGAGTGCAGTTTGTGTAGAGGGAGAGGAGGACGGAACAAGGCTGAATGGTGCTTCTTTAGGTATCCTGATGAAACAGAACAAACCAGAACAAGTTAGGTTACGGTCTGACTAGTTAGAATCTAATCTCTGCTTAAAACTACACAAGGAATTCACTTTTTTTTTTCACTGTGTTCTTACAGGCACATTTTTTGTTGTATTAGTTGACAAATGTAATGCTTAATGACATAATGCTCTTGGCAACAGTGATTGGTTGAAAATGTTAGAGGTCCTGTTAAAAGCCGAGTCGTAGCACAACCTTAACATTTCATGCACTGAGACGGTAAATAGCAAACTGTGTTTGTGAATGTACGTGTCTGATATACCTAGAGGTACTGTGACAATAACATGATCCGCAGCGATTCTCTCCTCATCATCACACTCGATCATCACCGGGTTTTCTCTCTTCTCAGTGTTGTTCCAGTGGACACAGCGAACAGGCTGATTGTAGCTCACTAAACCACTGGGGAGCTCCGACATCAAGTGTTTGATCAGACCTTCGTACCCACTGCGTGAGAAAGAAAGTGATGTTTAAGTTAATCGGACACTACGACGATCACTTCATTAACAGACTGAATAATGTACAGCTAACATGCTGAATAAGGTTCTGTATGTATCAGGTAAAACTACCGGGGCCCCCTCCTGGAGCCAGACCTGGCAGGGCAGTTCACCGGCGGGCGTCTGGTGGCCGGACCTTGACCCACGGGGCTCGTCCAGGTATAGCCCGAAAGAACTACATGGAGCTGTCATCCTGCGGGCTCACCACCCGCAGAGACAGACATTAGGCTCCGGTGCATTGTAAGCCAGCAGGAAAGCAAGAGCGGAGAGCTAAGCATGCTGACCCCCATCGCAGACTGGTTCTAGGGACAGGGGACGTGATGTCTCTAGTGGGGAAGGAACCGGAGCTGGTACAGGAGGTGGAGCGGTACCAACTAGATATAGGGAACAAGAGGGTCGCATAGGGTGATTCATAAGCGTACTTGGTATCAGATGGAGGGAGCTCGGGTAGAGCCACTGCTCCTTCGCGTCGAAATGAGCCTGTTGAGGTGGCTCGGACATGTGATCAGGATGCCTCCTGGGCGCCTCCTTTTGGAGGTTTTCCAGGCACGTCCAACTGGTAGGAGACCCCGGATTGGACCCAGAACACGCTGGAGGGAATATATATCTCATCTGGCTTGGTAAAGCCTTGATATCCCACAGGAGGAGCTGGAAACATTGCTGCGGAGAGGAACGTCTGGACTACCTTGCTTAGCCTGCTGCCAACCGCGACCCGGCCGCGGATAAGAGGAAGCAGATGGATGGATGGACCTTTATTTCATGTTACTATAAAATAAAAAGCTGGGGCATCCTTTGGTTGCCGCTCAGATAAGCAATTGCAAGACACCACTTTTACTTCTGAAATGATTCATATGTAAATGTAGGAAATAATGATTTCATGAAATTGATTATAGATATAATTGTTAGTAGCTGCACTTTACAGTACGTATGCAATATTGGTGTACAAACCCTGGGAATGTACAGTCCAGTCCAGGAAGAGTCTTGTATAGGCCAGAGGCCCCCAGGCCCACCTCATCCAAGCTGTGAGCCCCATTAACACTGCACTCCACCTTCAACATGTTACTGATCAAACACAGACGCAGAGATCTGGTGGTCGCATCGATATCTTTCCACTTCTCTGCTGCTCGTTGTTGAACCTGCACCAGACAACAAGCAACAACACTCTTTATTCTTGCAAGATGCAGTTTAACATCAAGGACATGTGAGTTCTCATCACAAACACTCTGCCAGTATTATTATTATTATTAGAGTCTCTGAGAGAAACAGACCTCTGACCGTATGAAATCTCCCACAGAGGCAAAGGGTTCTCCTCCTCGACTCGCAAACTCTGAACATTCCTCCAGCAGCTCAGCAAACATCTCCTGAACAGGAGAGAAGTCCTCAGGATTTAGCTTCCGACCTGCACACATTACACAACCCACAGAATACTAATTATCATCAGGTTAGCTCACACACTGCAGTAAATAATCAATGACACTGGCTACATGTGCTATTAAATATTCTAATTTTCTGTTGGGTCTGTTCTGCTCAAATACTGGTTTACTACCGTATTTGTACCTTGTCATTCCAGTTTTAGCACACCCTTAAAATATCTTTAATATCCCTTATAGGAACTCAAGCTCGGGAATAACACTCAATATTCAAGTACCTTTATCTATGACTTGTTTGTGACTTGTGTATCAAACAAGTCCTCTGAAATCAACCAAAAACTCACTTGAATGAATGTGAATATTCACCTTTTACTGAGTGTCACAAAGGTTGGTTCAAATCTATTGTACACTTTCATATTATCTTCATTATTTTGGACTATCTGAGGGGTCCACCTTAAATAAGCTGTGATTTTTAAAACACCTGGTGACCTTCGGACCTGTTTTTCTCCATCCAAAGTCTCTGAGGACAGAGGGTGTTATGTGCTGTACAGAATGAGGTCAATTTATGATTTGTGATATCGGGCTGTATAAATAAACTTGACCTGAACTGCTGAAGACATTGGGAACCCAGGGGGGATGTCCTCCGATGTCCATGGCCTGGTTCTCTGGGGTGAGGGCCTCTGGATCCAGGAGCCCGTACTCACGGGCCAGACGAAACACTGGGTTCTCCTCGGACGGTCCATGGATCCAGTTTGCCCCTATCTCAACAATATTATCACCTGCAGATGGAACATATATATTTATTATTTTAGATCTTTATTGCTGTTTCTTTATGATAGGGTATAACCCTTGCATAACCATCTTTTATTTATCAGTCAGTCAGTCACATGACTTACAGCAGACATAGCTAGGTCTGGTCAGGGTTTAGAAAGAACAAAACATCTTTTTAATCAGGTGAGACTTGGATGTGTGAGATCCCTCAGTAGATCGATTAAAATAGTAGTTACAAGACAATAAAAGGCTAATAGATCATATCATAATAGAGATCTGTGCGCTCCTGTCAGAGCTCAGGAGCCACTGGAGAAGACTTTAAAGAAATGGCACTGTGACGTCAAAGGGAGTGACCTTTGAGTCTACAAAGATAAACTGCAAAGTAGTAAGTAGTGTCTTCATGGTCTTTCACCCAGTCTGCCGGTCTTTATTCTTCCTCCGCTTCTTGCAGTCGCTTCAAGTATCCTCACGTGATGAAATCCCGCGTTAACGAGCCGGTGAGCCGCTGCTAGACCTGATATCCCGCATCCTATTATCACTATTGTAGCGTCCTTACTCAGAGCCATAGCTGCTTCTGCACTTACTTCAATAAGAACTACTACTACTACTACTACTAACCCGGGTTACTGTCCTTCCTCCAGCACAACAAGGAGGAGAGAAGAGGAGAGGTCCCGCGTCATCACCGCGTCACGTCATCGGGGTACAGCGGCACATTGACAGTAAGATCTGGTCTCCTCTATGAACCAATAGCAACACACGACCGCAGCTCCAGGTACACTGCGCATGCGTTTTATCCCACAGTTCCAGACTGGTCCTAACCTCTTTCAATAAGCCTTGGAGCGATCGGTTACGACAAAAAAACTTTTCCGGTTTCAATAGTTTCAAAATAAACTCGTTTTGTGACGTCATCGACAGCAAGATGGCCATTTTTAGAGGATTGCGTTTATTCTGGAAATGTACACCCGTAAACTCTGGCAAGGTATATGTAGGTTGTATCTGTGAATATGAACTTCGTATTTTCTAATCAATTTCATTATCATTGTCTCTACATTTTACATTCATAAATGTAATTTTGCTAGAGTTAAACTTCACTTTAATGTTTTCAAGAAAGAAATGGAACTATATATTAAGACAATAACTTCAGCAAAAAAACAAAGAGGCTAGTAAAACGGTGAGATTGTGCTCCCATTTAAATGTTTTTGCCGAAGTAACTATCATCTATTAATTTATTTATTTATCTATTTATGTTAACTCCTGTTTTCTGTTATTTAGTTTTATTTAATTTTATATTTATTTGACTTTATTTCTCGCTTCATTTCCTTTATATTTATTATTTTACCTATGTAAAATTGGTTTAATTGTTTATTGTGTTGTTCACAGATTTAAATAAAGTCTTTAAAAAAAGAAATAGAGATTTGCTGTCATTTATTAGAAATAAGTCACAAATTAAGCAGGCAGAGCAGGTGAGTGACACATTTTCTCATGCATCAGGTCTCAAGCTTATCAAAATATGAAATCTTATATTTACACAACTCAGATGAATCGGTATAAGATTCAGTAAAACAAAGTACCTTGGTATTCATGTGTCTAAAAATGAGCAGGATAGACATCTCAATTTCCCCTCTAGACTAAAAAAAATAAATAAATAAATAATAATAATAATAATAATAAAGGCCTTTATTTTTCTGTGTGTGTGTCACGTGTTGGAGAGCAGAACAGGCAGAGAGGGCCCAAACACAGACCCAAACGCAGACAATGATGGTAATTTGATTTACCTTTCACTTGGAGCTTGAATTATTTTGTCTATAATTTGATTTATCCTATTTCAACGGTATTAATTGCATGTTTCTTGTGTAAATTGTTTTAAGGTGTATTATGATTGATCTTAAAGGGACTATTTTTAACTTTTCAGAATTGCTTGTTAACAGCGACACCTGTGGCCATTAAGTCAACGAAGGTCAGCGTCGGGTTCGCGCTTGCTCGCTCTACATGACATGAACGAGCATCGCTCAACACAGTGAGGCGACACACGTCAGCTAAAACCACAATATCACTCTATATTTCAGCTGCTTGGCAGTAATGTTAGCTGACCAGATGAAGGTCTCTCCATGAATCACTGCTGATCCTAGGATCCTACCTGGAATCCCGACCCGGTAGATTTATACGTGTAAAAAGTTACAAACAGTCCCTTTTATGTGAAGCGCCTTGAGATTTTGCTGTATTTCAAAATGTGCTATATAAATCGAATTCAAAATTATTTATTTATTAATGAATCTATTCATTTATTTAACAGGTTCTGTCCTCCATAGATTCCTGAAAGGTCTAGGTTTGAGATGTATTAAAGTAGTTCGTATTTTATCCCGCGGAGGGCAGTTCTCGCGCCCAGCAGTATAGAAACTGCTTTTGCACACAACAGAAGAAGAAGAAGTCCGGAACTAAGTTATTTGACGTCAGAATCAGAATCGAGTCGGTATGTAAACAGTGTGGCACATCGCCTCAACGTGCACTGGGTCCACTGCTGGGAGATGCTGTTTGTAGCCTGTTTGTAGCTCAACATCCATGTTTGTAGCTAGTCTGTTGACATAAGTCTGTCATCAGGCGGAGTGATATTTAGATGAGACTGTACCACGCACTCCGTCATGTCGGAGGGTTCAGGAGCGGGTTCGACTTCGGTGGACGGGAGGTAGCTCACTGGTTCCCCGGACACATGGCGAAAGGTGACAGCTCTGCTATCACACATGTACAATATAACCGTGTGTCCCGTGTGTAAAGCCAGCAGCGCTGTAGGTCATCTAGAAGTTATCAGCTGTACTAATAGTTTGACTTGACCGTTTGCAGGACTGAAGCAGATGAGAGCCAGCCTGAAGAGTGTGGACTGCATCGTAGAGATCCATGATGCCAGAATATCCTTTCTGCTTTACTGCATTGACCTCAGAATGGAGCAGTGCAAAGGGCCATCTTATTTTTAATCACATGTGTAAATGAAATCACTTTAACCCTCTGAGACTCAAAACAGACCCGTTTCTGTCTTCTTTAGGGAGTCCAGGGGGTCTTTAGGGGGAGATAGCAGGTCAGCAGTAGATGTCACATAGAAGTGGTGGACATCATCTGAAAGCTGGAACCTGAAGATTAATTTGAGATGCAGCTCAGCACTGAGTGTCAAGTTGATCTAGTCATAAATCAGAAATAAATATGAATGAATCAATTAATTCTTAAATCAATCAAAATAAATTGTGAAAGTGTGTATATATGTATATGTATGTATATGATGGCCATTCCCATGCTCTATTATTTCTCATAAGTTGTTGCAGCAATTTTTAGGATGATACCATTTGTTACACAGATTTGGTGCTAAATTTAACTTTTCAAATTGATAAAAATGATCAATAATCCCTCCACAATACCACATAAAGACACCAAGACCTTGAGGAACACCATAGAAAAAGCAATGTTGTGATTTGGTATCAAAAACTTTTGACGTTTTGAAATTAATGCAAGAATTGCATGTTTCAGCGATTGGATGGCGAGCAACTTCTGTTCTGTAAACTGCTCAGAAACCCCCTTATTGTCAATCTAGCTAGGAAAGCCATCCATCCTCTGAATGCTCTAGGTCTCTAGTCTGATCCATCCATCCTCTGAATGCTCTAGGTCTCTAGTTTGATCCATCCATCCTCTGAATGCTCTAGGTCTCTAGTTTGTGATTGTAAAGTTTCATGAGGCTGTGATTATCCTAGAGGTCACCACAGGTCATTTTATACAGTGAGGTCAAGTTTAAAAATGGTCTCACTACAATGAAATGTCTCCTATGGGGACTAACATCATCACACATGAATACAGTTGGGCTCATTGGATCCACAAGAGTCTCAGCTTTACAGTGATACCCAATTTATGTAATTCCCAGACTGTTTAGGGACCCCAGTATGAAGAAATATTCAGATACACCATTTTAGAATATGTGAACATAACACATTTATACTGCAGTCAAATAACTGCATGTGATGATCATAAAGTGGGCATGTCTGTAAAGGGGAGACTCGTGGGTACCCATAGAACCCATTTACATTCACATATCTTGAGGTCCGAGGTCAAGGGACTCCCTTTGAAAATGGCCATGCCAGTTTTTCCTCACTAAAATTTAGCCTAACTTCACTTCACTCCAGCTCTGAAACTGAAGTTGCTACAGCCTCTGAAAGACAGTAAAGTCAGTCAGGATCGCCCGTGGGTCTCACAGGGTTAAAGCACAATTCTAAAAGTGGGCTTTTTAAAATTGTTCTAGGTGCCATAATCTTCACATTAACATTATCCTAAAAGCTCAGCAGAGAAACATTCACCTTTGTGATTAAATCCTGACCTTGGTACAACCATACAGAAAGCACTTGTAGATTAGAAGGAGGGACTCAGAGATCATTGAATTATAGCTAAACATCTGAGTATTTGACCTCATTTTATTGCATAGTTAAAATGAAAACTGTTAAATTTGTCTTTAACATTAAGGACATCCCCTTCTCTGGAAGAAACCCTGTGTTTCAGGAGACTCTAGATGTCCGACCCCACCTGCTAATTCTCAACAAGATGGACCTCGCTGATCTGTCCAACAAGCAGGTCACAAGTCATGCTGCTATTTTCTCCGAGTCCCATCAGTCTCATCAGTATTTTAAAGTCACCAACACTTAATGATGTCTTTACGTTTGCCCCGCAGAGAATCCTGAAGAAGCTAGAAAGAAACGGTGTGAGGAATGTTCTCTTCACAGACTGCTTAAAACAGAGAGACGACAACATCAGAAAGGTAAGGGCCATATTCACCGGATAGTAAACAGTTGACTGTTTGGAGAAGTATGTCCTCAGCTGATATGAAATCAAAATTATGAGCAAAAATGTGCCAATTATTCCTGTTTTTTTTTTTTGTAGTTGGTGCCAATGGTGGTGGAAATTATTGAGAGCAAACCACGCTTTAACAGAGATGAGGTATGCTTACTCCACACAGTTTAATCATATACTTTAGTTCATTTCAACTTTGAGAGAAGTAAGCTAAATGATAGCGCAGTAGGCATTTTACAGCTGTAGAAACTGTGTCCTCACAACCTCAAACATCATTTATTGTTACTTATATATGATATAAAAACATACATATACATAACAAGTAAGGATGCTCATTTTGAAAAATATTCTGCTGCGTGTAGTGTCGCAGACATGCAGCCACTTTCCCAGTAAAAGTCTGCACCACACATTTAGTTTAGTTTAGCAGGTTGTCAGCTGTGTGTCTGCCCGGAGTAACTTTAGAGAGTGACCAACAAACAGTGTGTGTATTTGTGCTACGTTAGCAGCTCTAGCGTTGCCGGAGGCTTCGTGCTCGCCGCCGCACACGTAGTCTGAGTAACTTTAGTGAGTTTCCAACAGACCGTGTGTGTGTGTTGGTGGAGAGTGTGAGGTTGTTGGTGGTGTTCTAGCTGTGATCGTAGGTGTAGCAGTGTGTGGACAGTTTATTTGTCGGTGAATAAATGCTACTAAACTACAACTCCTCCGCTCCGCTCAAGAGAGACAGAGCCCGGAGACGACTTCCTGTATCCTGCAACTCCGGCTCCACCTCTTAAGGTGGGCTGTTAAGGTGGACCAGCTTTTCTCCTTAAAGAGACGAGCTGCTCCTCTGAGCCACTCAGCTTTTGAATTAATTATTAACATTTGTTTTAACCAATAGCGTTAATCGGTTAAAATGCTTAATGTCGGTTAGCGGTTAAACGGTTAACTATGGACATCCCTATTAACAAGTCATACCCTCACAGATCCATGATCTTTTCTTATCAATATGCTGTTTTATTGAGACTCTAAAGCTTCTTTTCTGTTGCCTCAGTGGAGCTGAATCCACATAGAACCATTTATTTCCACTTTTATGTTTACTATATTTTTCTCACTATTATGGTTTTTAAGGTATTGGAGGCCAATACAACGGCCACGCTCTAACCTTCATGTCGATTTTTCAGAATACAAATTATTGCCTGATGGTGATCGGAGTGCCCAACGTGGGAAAGTCATCTCTTATTAACTCATTAAGAAGAACAAACTTAAAAAAAGGTTTGTACAATAAAGTAGTTGTTGGGACATTGAGTCAGTATGATCAGCCCTCAGTAATAAATATTTGGTTATAATTATACGCCAATTTTCCAGGTCGTGCATCTCGAGTAGGCGGGGAGCCGGGTATAACTAGAGCGGTCCTGACGAAAATTCAGGTGGGTGTAGAGGACGTGTTTGTCACTGTGTATGAGCATGTGTGTGTTCATTGTGTGTGCGCATCTGTGCAGTATTTGTAACTGTCTTTTTTCCTCAGGTGTGTGAGCGACCCATAATGCACCTGTTGGACACACCAGGAGTCTTGCCTCCTAAGATTGAGAGTGTTGAAACAGGCATGAAGCTGGCATTATGTGGTGAGCAGAACGGGATTTGATCAGTGTACTGTATTCAGCTACTCAACAAATATTTAGATGTTTTTTTTCCTTCCTTCTCCAGGAACTATTCTGGACCATTTAGTGGGTGAAGACATTATCGCTGACTACTTACTCTATTCTCTGAACAGGCTAGGGAAGTTCAGGTACGATTGGCTGAACTTCCATATGGTCAGTGTGTTCCTTTTGCTTCACATTACTGTGATTGTTTACTGTATGTGTGTTTGTGTTTATGTGCAGTTATGTGGAGAAATACGACCTCCAAGAGCCGAGCGATGACATCCAGCATGTCCTCAAACGCATCGCTGTAAAACTTGGAAAGACGCAACGGGTCAAAGCCATTACTGGAGTGGGTAAGAAAGTGCTAATCGTACAGATACTCCTGCTACATACAGTATTATTGATGAGCTATCTCTCTGTTTAATTTAGTTAAAGGACCAATATCTTATATATAGGGCTGTCAATCGATTAAAGGGACTGTTTGTAAGAATCATAAATGTCTTGTGAACAGCAACACCTGTGGCTGTTAAGTCAACGAAAGTCAGCGTCCTGTTGCTCGCGCTTGCTCGCTCTACATAGACATGAAGGAGCATCGCTCAAAACAGTGAGGAGACACACGTCAGCTAAAAGCACAATATCACTCTATATTTCAGCTGCTTGGCAGTAATGTTAGCTGACCAGACCAAGGTCTCTCCATGAATCAATGCTGATCCTAGTGTTGGCTTTTCCTGCCTCAGCCTCCCGACCGCGGCCGGAGGGAACAGGGGAGACACCGGAGTTTTGGTCGGAGACGATAACGTTTCTCTCTGCGGAGCCCCGTCACTTCACAAGATACGGGAAACCTCTGTTGGTCTGGAGGAGCTGCAGCAGTTATTTCTGACCAAACGTCCACTGAACATTCACTAGATATTCTCAGAGCTAAACTAACTCTTCTGCAGTGTGGAGTGAGCAGCATGCACGTGTAGAGACGAGCGAGAGAGCGGGAACAAGCGGTGTGTGTGTGAGTGAAGGCAGGCAGAGGAGCAGAGGAGCAGAGTACAGCAGAGACTCCGGTCCTGGAGACCAAAGATACAGTCTCCTCCGCGTCCTCCGACCGCGGCCAACACTGTTTAACAGACGGGCTTCACTAGATACAACCAAGAGGTTTTGGTGCTTCACTGTAGTTTGTGTTGGAGTCTGAGTCTGAACAGCGTAGCCACACGCGAGCGCACATGGGACACCGACCCGAAATGATTTATACGTGTAAGAAGTTACAAACAGTCCCTTTAAGGAAACATGCTGAATTGAAATACTGGCTTCTCTGACAACAATGCTACAGCCAGTATGTTCTCCTTTGAAATTTTCCATTCCAGTCCAGAACATCTGTTTTTGTTTTGGCCGGTGTGATCCCGTCCTCTGCCCATTTCAACACCCATTACCACATAAGAAACAAATTGGCACGCAAACACAGCCTTCTGCAACCATGGAAGCAAACTGACGAACTGGATCAACAGAAATAACGTAACGTTAAATTCTACCCGACCTGAAAAGCCTCAGCACATCTCTCTGTGGTCCGTGTGCAGCTGGTTATCAAGACAGCGAGTATTTGAGACGCACAGCCGATGAAGTGATTCCGACTACTGCTGCTGGCCAGAGGCTAACGCCGTTATGCAAACACACGCTAAACGCAATCAGTCACACCGGAGGAGCGGACGGGCGACGGCTCCAATGTTTGAATTTGGACTGCTGTTACCCATTTTAAAACGCTAGTCTTCAGTACTACATATTGCTCCTTTAAAGGAATAGCACGACATTTTGGGAAATACGCTTATTTGCTTTCCTGCGTCAAGAGTTTGACGGTGTGATCGCCATCATATCAACGTCTTAAGGCCCTGACACACCAAGACGACATTCGGCCGTTGGTGAGCGTCCGTCGGCCTAGTTTCTTCGGTGTGTGCCGCCCCACTGTCGGCTCTAATCTGCCCGTGTCTGCGTTTGTTGGTCGCTTCAGCATGTTGAATCGGCGGCGGCTCTAGTCGGTGAGAGAAATCACTCTGATTGGCTGCTCAGCTTAAACGAATCAGTGCGAGAGAAGAGAAAAGGACGAGAAGAAAGCAAGCCAACAAGTCAAATCAAGAGGAAAAACACAGGTTCTTCTAATTTTTCATCTTCATCTCATCTGATCGTTCCAACACACAGATATTTTCACAGCAACATGAACATCTGGAAAGAAGCTAAGCGGGGAGTGAGAGTGGTGTGAAAATGGTCGGCCAAGGCCTCTTTATTTGACGTATCATAATAACAGCATGTATATCTGTGGTCCTCGATCCTCCGGTTTCCCCTTTTTGAATGATGAATACAGACTACCGCTAGCTGCTGGTGTGGAGAATTATATCCTCTCACGCAGGCGCAGAATGTGCGAGCTAACTGGCCATCAGCTGTCGTCTTTGCAGTGTGTTTGAGTGCAACTTTTTGGCTGAGACGAAGGCGACGTGAGGCGACTCCCCTGGTGGCCTTCGTCGCCGCTAGTTCTTTGATGTCGGGTTGGTGTGTCTGGGCCTTTAAAAGGGAGTCCCATAATGAAAATATTTGTTCCCCGTCTCCATCAGGGAACGTCACCATCACCGTCCCAAACTACTCAGCAGCAGCTTACGATTTCATAAGAACCTTCAGGAAAGGAGAGCTGGGACAAGTGATGCTGGACTGACCTGAGACATTTTAACAAAGACAACCAGAAACTGTTTGTCCTCAAACTGGAAGAAATTCTATTTAACCACAAGTGTCATCGAGGGAAAGTCCATCTCTGACCTCATGCCTCTGACATTTTGGGGACATGATGCAGTCTGTTTTGTTTCTATACCAAATCACTGTGTCATTTGCAAATAAAGAATTTAACTTGATTCAGGTACGACATTTTTTTCTCAGCTTTGCTTTTAGAATACATGAGGCAGATATCTGACGTGGTGTAAACAGGATATTTATTAGCATAAAGACAGTGATAACAAAGTATTTATTATGTACATCATACGTCTTGTAGCATTTAATAGAGTGCACTTATTGATATGGAACAGTCAGTTGCTCCTGAGTGTCTAACTGCAGGTAAAAAGCTCTTCTGGGATGAAGGACAGGCCATCAGAGACCTGAATAACAGTGAGAGCAGCAGTTTGTTTTCTAGTGTCCCTCCCAGCCAGGATGTGTTTTTAATACACAGGTCTGAGAAATGAATTAGCTAAATTTCAGGTGTTATAAAAGGGGATGAATTACACAGAAATTCGAGATGATTGTTGAATTGCAGTTTAACTTTCCCAGCGCACAATACTCTCATTTGCCTCGTCTTATTGTAGAGAATCTTCTTTATGGCCACACTAGTGAGTACGGTGGAACAGGATAGAGGGTGTCGTATACAGTACTGATTGTAAAGCCTCCTGAGGCAAATTTGTGATATGGGGCTGTACAAATAAAATTGACTTGACTCAGCTACCTCAATAAATAGATCTTTACTGTAAATCCAGTCTTGAAATTAGGTTTTGTAGAATGAATGGAGTAAAGAAACTTCTCATTGGTTGAGGTTACAAATTTCAATTTCCTCTCTAAAAAAACAAAAGTCTGATAGATGTTTTATTTTTTTTTAATTCCATGTGGCAGTTTAAATTTCAGCGGGCAGAATAATGCTGGTGCCAACTTGGTGCTTTGACTCTTTATGGAATGACTTCAGTGTTGCATAAACTCCAGCAAGTCCAGGCTTTATATTCAGACCCAAGTCTGCTAATACGTATAGGGATGTCACGAGTACCGATTCTTCAGTACCAAGTCGATGCCCGACTTCTAAAAACATGACAGTACTCTGTTTCTACAGTACTGAAGGTACCGTACGATGCCTGTAATGGTCGTTGGTAGTGATGTGACGGAGAGGAAGCTTTTCCCACCGGTTAATAAACTTGTGACAACACCGGTGTTACCGATTACACCGGACAAGAAAAGATGACAGTCAACATGTGCAGAGCGCTGACTCTGATCTTTACCGTCGGGTGGCGGTGTGTCTGGCCTCTCCGGTAGAGCTTTTGCTGCGGGGCTCCGCTGCGGGGTCTACCTGACGCCGCTGCTCCGTGCACACCGGCTGTGATGGCTCCATCCACCTCGCGGCGATTACCTCATTAACGTTCTGGTTCCCTTATAGCGTTGGGATTAAACGTGAAATATTGCCAAATAGGTGCGTTTGCTTTTCCCTTCAACAATAAATCCTCTGCCTCCTGCTCATGGTCAGTATGTAGCGTCCGTCGTCTGACTATCGATTGATAACACGTCACTGATACGCCGAAATGAACTAAATGGGTCAATTCTTTTTATTTATTACTTAAAGGCTACATGCCTCTGTTTTTTGTAATGATCAAATGTCTTTAATAAAAGAGTGCGTGTTGAATTACAGTACAGGGGAGTTATTGTTGTTGGTTGGTTCTTTTGTACCGTGGTATCGAATTGGGTATCGAGAATTGTGGAAATTCGCTGGTATTGGTATCGACTACTAGATTTCTGGTACCGTGACATCCCTAAATACGTACACATGATTTACCTCAGTTGTACTGAGCAGTAATGCTGGCCATTCACTTTGCACTTTTTGTGCATATTATGAAAATAAAGGTTTTTAGGATACACTTGAGTTTGGCTGTACTATTAAAATTGGCAGCCTGTGGTTTGATTTTTTTTTTTTTGTTAAATCATTTTCACAATTGCTTTAAGAAAGTAAACTAATTAGTCTGGAGTTTTGCCCCAGTTTCTGTCTAACACAGATTTGACAAAGGCGCACTCGTTTAGAGGTGAAACGTCGCATTGAATACTGTGTTGGTTAATGTACATTTGTCCGTTGGTATAGATGATTATATGTGTAAAAACATACAGTACAGTGATTTTTTTGTAATTGTGTCCTTCCACCACTGTGTTGTGCCTCTAACTAGTCTTCCTGGTGCATGGTTCCAGCCAGTCCAGCACATTGTAGTCAGATCCAGGGCAGAAGCTCAGTCCTACAGTGGATCAGGAATTTATCCTAAAAGAATAAGCTGGACATCTACAGTATACTGTCCATTAAGAGTCCATATTTTGGGGAAAGTGTTGCAATAATGATAGAAACCAGTTGAGAGAGAGAAGAACCGTTTTGAGTTGAGCCTGACATTAGTGCATCAAAGTAATTGGTCCTGTTGTAGTAATCCGGGTCTTCGTCCGAGGTGTCGGCGTTGCTGCGGCGGTAGGCCGAGGCGTACCATTTATCCGCCGTTAAAGCCACCGCTGCCCCAGCTGCTGCTGCGGCCGCCACCCTCACCGGGGACGACCGCCCCGCTGCCCTGACGCGAGAGCGGGTCCCACCGTAGGCCCCTCCTCCCCGGTAACTCCCCGCCGTGGAGCTGCGGGAGTGGGAGCCTCGAGAGGAGCCCCGAGACCCTCCGCGACCACCCTTGGACAGCACCGGCTCGCACAGGAAAGCAGAGAGCAGGAGACAGGTCCAGCATGCTGCAACCACCTGGGTCATTCCTGACATCTGTGCAGAGAGATTACATAAGAAGCACATTTTAGACCGACCTGTGGTGGCTACACTGCACCTTTAACCCTCATCCTACCAACCTATTTAAAGGTCCCATATCACGCTCATTTTCAGGTTCATGCTTGTATTATGTGTTTCTACTAGAACATGTTAACATGCTGTAATGTTCAAAAAAACCCTTTATTTTCCTCATACTGTCTACCTGAATATACCTGTATTCACCCTTTGTCTGAAACGCTCCATTTTAACGCATTTCAACGGAATTGCAACACAATTGCGTTGCTAGGAAACAGCTTGGGTCCATGTTTACTTCCTGTCAGCTGATGTCATTTACATACACTGCAACAGGAAATAAACTGGGACACATTTAGAAGTTTACGTTTAAAACCGTGTAATGGTCTAAATATTGTATATTTGCGACATTACAAATGGACAGAAATCCTGTCGGCTTGTTTCAAATGTGCAATTACTGAATACGAGTTGTGTGTATTTCTCTGTATATTGAGTGTTTCAATACTTTCACAGTATTTATATAACACTAAAACCTGCTTTATAATATAAAAGATATTAAAATCTCACGTTTTACAATATGGGACCTTTAAAATAATACAAGGACTACCAACTTAAGTCCCTGGGGTCCAAAGTTGGGGTCCCATGGGACCTACGGTAAGAAATAACCATCATAGCAAAATGTCAACTTATTTCTTCTCAAAACATTATTAGTCATGTAGTTTGTCATCAAACAAAGATTTTTCTTTTAGGAAATTTACATTGAGAGCACCGAGCACGTGAGGAAATCTGTGTGTCTCCTTCAAAATGACTGACAGTGCTCCTACCCCTCTGATAGGGTGTCATACTTTAAAGGTCCCATATTGTAAAAAGTAAGACTTTCATGTCTTTTATATTATAAAGCAGGTTTAAGTGCTTTATAAATACTGTTAAACTATCAAAACGCTCAATATACGGAGAAACACACACAGCCTGTATTCAGAAATGATTCGTTTGAAACAAGCCGTTAGAATTTTTGTCCATTTGTGATGTCACAAATATACTATATTTAGACCATTAAACGGTTTTAAACATAAACATTCTAAATGTGTCCCAGTTTATTTCCTGTTGCAGTGTATGTAAATGACATCAGCTGACAGGAAGTAAACATGGACCCAAGCTGTTGCCAGGCAACGCAGTTCTGTTGCTATTCCGTTGAAATCCACTAAAACGGAGTATTTAAGACAGAGGGTAAATACAGGTATATTCAAGCAGACAGTACGAGGAAAATAAAGGTTTTTTTAATATTACAGCATGTAAACATGTTCTAGTAGAAACACACAATACAAGTATGAACCTGAAAATGAGCACGATATGGGACCTTTAAATTAGGACCCATGACCAAACATGTTATCTGTCTATTCTATTTTAGTTATTTAAACTGAATGGGTGCTTTTTAAAAAGCACTAATCAAAACAGAAAACAATGATATGAAGTCATTAGGAACAAATTGATTGACAAAGTCATGAAAAATTGCAATGATAGCCCCTGCGAGATGTGACAATAACACCACTGGGGACCCCAGTCAGTAGGATGAGGGTTAACGTGTGAAATGGAGACATTACTTATCTGTCTTGAGGATTTAGCTGTAAAACATAAACACTTGCCTTTTGATTTTGGGTGGTAGAACAGCTGCAGCCAAAGGCTTTGTATATTCACTGATTCATTCTGTATATAAATCACAATATCGCCCTAACGTGATGTGACATAATATGCTCTCAACAGCACTGAAGGACTCAGATTGCTGATCTACAAATGTGACATGTTGTACAGTACTTGGTGTCCAGTGTTGTTGTTGAATATGGTCTTTGTGAAGACACATTACTGTGTTGCAGATTGCCCCTCTCCATTAAAGTAAAATAGGTCAGTTTAAAAATAAATATGCTCACCAGAGAACATTGCTTTTGGCTTTCAGCCTCCATACACACAACATAACATTCCGTCTATGGAGGATTATGAAAAAAGGCAAAAGATGGCATACATGTTATTGTACCTATAATAGGCCATCATTTGATACCATGATTGAGATCTAACATGGGGCAGAAATGGAGGCTACAAAATATATTCATTATTATAGGCAACGTACGATGATATCTATAAACGTTTTGCAAATGCATGAATGCATGATGTTCCTTCCACTGTGTTCTCATGAACTGTCCTGTCGCTGCTGTAGCCTGGAGGAATCACACCAGCCATTAAAAACACATGCATCTCATTCAGATACACGCACATCCATGTTACCCTGTACACCTGTAGGATACATCCTAGTGGGGCTGCTTACCTTATCTCCGTCTGTTTTGATCCTGCTGTTTCTGGCACTGAGAGGAAAGATGAGAGAGGATCGTCACGGACGATGCAGGCTCGTTCACGCTGACTGCGAGAACGCGCAGCGCACTCACACAGGCCCATCTGAAGATCCTGTCACATGAGGCTACTCAAAAGATTATTATCATCTTGTTCTGGATTAAAAGTATTTGATATTAGTTTTTTTAATGTATTTATTTCTCCATCTCCTTTGTGTAATCAGGTCAACTTGATGATGAAATGTTGCTGAGGGTGTTATGTTTGGTTTCTCTCGGAAATGTAAAAGGGAGGCCTGCTGTTGATGAACATTATCAATAACTTGATATCATTCTGTATAATCCCTTCATAAAAGAATATTCTCACATTGAGATTTTGTTGTTAACGCCTATTTTACCAAATGTGTGTATCTGTTAATCCTTTCAAAATATATTTTTTAATTTTTTTTCTTGTCAAAAACAAAACGTCAGGTATGATCAAAAAATGTGACTTTATATTGAACACTTTACCAGATATTCTAACATTACGCTATTGAGATAATATTAGGATCATATATACATTTGGTAATTTTTACCAGGATGTATATTAGACAAATAAACATAATACTGTGGTAGCCTTGACGAAAATTGTAAAAAAAAAAAAACAGTCAAATAATAATGATAATATTAATAAAAATAAAAATAATAATGATGATGATTATTATTATTATTAGTATTATAAATCAGAATAATGAATACACAATAAATAAATAAAATAAATAATTAATTTATAACCTATAATCTCTGAACAATACCCTGGAATAAACAATAAAAACAGTTACAAATGCCATGATAACGCAGATCCCGTATGAATTAAGCGCATTTTATTTAATTTCATTAAAAGTGAGAGATCAACAGAGAAGGTAATTACACCCTGGCTCCACCAGATGGAGGTAGTTACACCCTGGCTCCACCAGGTGGAGGTAACGCGAGTTTGTTAAACATGCTACTTCATGAAAACACCAACAAAGAAGACGCAACCGGAAAAAGCTTCCAGTGGTATTTGCAGCAGAGTGCGTTCATTGACAGCAGTCTGCTGTCGTCACCGTGGTCACCGTCGTCATGGCTCTCCTCTGCAGAAGTACTGTTTCGCTCCTGAAGTCGTCCCGAGCAGCAGCTCCGTCCGTGCTGTCTGCTGGCCGCCTCTACAGCTCAGGTGGGTTTACACAAAGTTAACCAGCGGCCCGGGCTCCAGGGTCACTTCACTGAGGCTGAGGCCCTGCAGCCCTGCAGCGGACACAATGTCAAGAAACCTGCGTCACTGAACGTCAATGTGAAGCACACTGCTAACTGCTAACTAACTTAGTGTGCTCTTTTCTTCTTCAGATGTGTTCAGTGTTATTCCGTGTTATTCCGTGTTATTCAGTGTTATTCAGTGTTATGTGCCGGGTGCTGAACTTGTGCTAAAGATCAATAGTTAACATGTTGTTGACATGAGGACACCTATTACCGTGTAAAGGGACATTCCACCCTAAAATGGCATTTCCAAAGTGTTGTTTCTCTAACATATGTTAGAGAACATATGTTAGAGAAACAACATTCACAACATTCACAAATAATATCTGGGCTGCACAATATTGTGCAGCCCAGATATTATTTGTGAACGTGAACCTGTTTATGATTTATTTATAGATTGCAGACATAAAAAAAAATCCAAGGGATGACGTTTTAAAGTGAAAACACTTATTTCAAACATGGTCCTAATATGTTAAAAGATAAAATACATACAAGATCAAACTAAACAATAATATCCTGAAATTCAAATTGACATCACAACTTAAATAAGAAATGCCCACATTAAATCACCTAAATAATATATACCAAGGACAGTTTGGTTGGGGAAATTAGAAATGTATTATTATTATTATTATTATTATATTATTTTAAAATAAAGAGTACACAGCAGACTGAAGTGATTATTTCAGTCCAGAGATAGATGTTGGAGCCGCTCTACAGATGTGGCTGAATGACAATGTGACAGCAGTTGGGTTGATTTTACAGACATGTGAGCAGATAGGCAGTATTTACCTTTTGTCATCCATCTGTGTCCAGTGCAGTGCAGTGCAGTACATAGAAGAACAAAAAAGCAGTAGCACTTTGTAGGTCCCTGATGATATTTCCCCATAAATGATATGCATGTAGTAAGGTGCAGATAGACAGACAGGTTATGGTAACCAGTAAAGTGAGGTAGGCTATGAAGTGACTAGTAAAGGAGGCCCTGATTGTGCAGCATTTAGTAAAAATGGCATGTATGGAGGGGAGAGAGGTCCCAATGATGGACTCACTAGTCTTTGTAGAGACCTGGTCTAAGTTGATACAGTTCCCTTACCAGACTGTGACGCACATGGTGAGACACTCCATGGCTCTTCTGTAGAAGGTGAACAGGACGGGTGAGAGGATGCTGGCTGTCTTCAGGCAGTGGAGACGCTGTTGGGCTTTCTTGGCCGATGCAGTTGCGTGACCACCTAATGTCATTTCAGCAATGTGCACACCAAAAACACTTGGTGCTCCTGACTTTCTAGTCACTGTAGCCGTTGATGAAAAGAGCATATTTCCCATGAAACCCTGAAATATTCTGGTGCACGGATGACCAAAAGTTGAAATGGTTGTTTAATTTTGATGTGTTTAAGTTTGCTATTTTATCTAAAACAATCTAGAAGAGAAGGAAAGGTTGATCATTTGATTAAGTGAGGTGTATTGTAACCCCATGCTGGCTGAGCATATTTGTATGCTTGACACAATAATAAAAACTTCTTCACGAATTTATTGATATAAACTCAGTAGAATTTCAAGAGAGTTGGTTTTAATCAATGATCCAGCTCCAAAAAGTGTCACTTAAACATCAAGTTAAGTCTTGATGCTCTGATCTCCAGTTTCGAGAGACAGGCCAAAAGTAATTGCAATAGTTCAGAGTAAATTCTGTTTTTTGGGTGGATTTTCTCATAAAGGCCTAACTTACATAAAGGCTGTATGCAAGCACCAAGTGTGACCCTTGGTCCTCTTAACTTAGCTCCTCAAGGCGTATCAGGGGCCGCCAAGGTCTCTGCAAGGCCTTAATGTTGATCCTTCACCTTTTCTTGAATGATTAGCCAGGACCCAGACCACTTTGGTGATCCATCACCGGGTTGAAAGTCTACACTGCTTGTTTCAAGAACAGTGACACGCCGTGCACAGGGCCATATTGTCCCTACTGGTTTTCCATCATTGTTCGCAGCATAACTATGAAACGGGTATTAAATTGTGTTTGTGAAGGTTCTCAGTCATCCAGGTCATGGTATCCGAGAAAGGGTTAAATTAGCAGCAACTGGACTTGGTTTAGGTTCTTGAAGACGTTTCACTTCTCATCACAAAAGCTTCTTTAGTTCTGGCTGAATGTAATGTAATGTAAATTCATGAGCCTGGTAGATAGCTCAAGGCTTTTGCCCTCCTCTATCCATAGGCAGTTATCATTGGAGGGAGGAGAGAGGAGATGGAGGAGGAGCCCAGCTGCTGGTGAGGCAGCATGGAACCATGCCCGGCCAGTTGAGAAGGGTTTTTTTCTTTTATTATATATTTATATATTTATATATTTTTTCTTTATTGTTTTTTCTTTCTTATAACAAAATGAAATAAAATGAAATATGGATAAAACAAAATGAAAAAAAAACGGATAAAATAAATGAAAAAAAATAGATGGATAAAAATAAAGAAAACTTAAAAAAAAGCCAACACAAATGGGCAAAGATCAATATCATGTGAATGTGTACAGTGTGTGCGCTTGAGAGGGCTGGGAGTGGCTGGCTGTCAGTCAGGGTGCAGATCAAATTAAGGCAAGATTAAAAAAGAATAAGATAAAATAAAGTAAAATAAATATAAATAGATAGATAGATAGATAGAAGTAAAAGAATGATGGATAAAAGGATGGTGTTTAAAAGAGAATCATGGATAGAAGAGATGATGTGTTGTGTGGACTGTAAATGGAGTTAAATGTAATCATGGGTTGATAGTGGTGGGGGGTTTGATAGTATGGTGGTTTGTTTTGGAGTATTATGGAGAGGGGTCTCCTGGTGGCCCATTGTCCTTCATGGTTTAACTGTGTCATGGCAGGTTGTGGATGGCTCTCTGTACATATCTCTGGGTGAGGATGGTGTTTCTGGCTGAATGGTGGGGGAACCCAGAAATTGAACCTCTGTGGAGTCGTTAGCAGGATAATAGAACCCACTCAGTACAATGGTGCTCCTCTAGAGGTGTGACCACTGTAGTTATGTGTCATTAGAGTCAGCTGATGCCAGGTGTGAGTGACTGTCCGGTGAATGTTTGTTTAGTCTCCTGGGAAGGGATGCCAGGACAGCATTGTAGGTGGACGATAGGTGATGCCTTAGGCCTCCTCCTCTGTTGAGTGATGGCTTCTCTACTTTGGCATAGAAGGCCTCTTTCACTCCTCTTTCAAACTACCTGTCCTCCCTGTCCAAAATATGCACGTTGTTGTCCTCAAAAGAGTGTCCCTTGTCCTTCAGGTGTAGATAGACTGCTGAGTCTAAACCTGAGGAGTTGGCCTGTCTGTGTTGAGCCATCCGGCTGTTTAGTGGTTGTTTGGTTTCACTCATCACTGCATTGGACTGCATACACCAGGTTACTTTGCTTGTGTTTGGGGGTGCGGTCTTTGGGGTGGACCAGTTTCTGTCTCAGGGTGTTGCTGGGCTTGAAAGACACAGGGATGGGGTGTTTGTTAAAAATCCTCCTGAGTTTCTCAGACCCTCCAGACACGTAGGGGATGACAGTGTTGTTGTATCTGTCCTCCTTTTCTTCATCTCCCGTGGTACTGGTGTTCTTTCTGGATTTTGTGGCTGTTTTCACAAAGGTCCAGTTTGGATATCCACAAGTTCCAAGTGCACTTTTCAGGTGTTTTAGCTCCTTTTCTTGAGCCTGTGCACTTG
Source organism: Sebastiscus albofasciatus (assembly GCA_916701655.1). NCBI lineage: Eukaryota > Metazoa > Chordata > Actinopteri > Perciformes > Sebastidae > Sebastiscus > Sebastiscus albofasciatus. The sequence continues at coordinate 129,285 of CAKAOI010052169.1, read as the reverse complement.
TTGGTATGTTATCTGCTCGGTGGTGCAGGGTTCTGATAACTTGTGTTCCAGTGGATGGTGGGAGTCGAAGTGTAAGTACTGGTCCGTGTGTGTGGGTTTTACTGTAAACTCCCATGTGGAGGCTCCTGTCTTCCTCAAGATGAACTTCACAGTCCAGGAAGGCCGAGCTGTTGTTTTTATGGTTTTATGTTTTGAGGCAATAAATTCTATTCCATGAGATCGAACTCAGTGACCTCTCTGCAGAAACCCTTGATACTGAATGCACAAAAGTACAGAAGTCAACTCATTTGACCATCAGTGTTGGTTCTCTCTTCATGCAGATGGCCAGTATGAGTATATTTTGGTGGAAAAGCGAGGTGAGAAGAGCGATGTGGGTTTCATCCAGTTGAACCGGCCCAAGGCTCTCAACGCTTTGTGCGACGGGCTGATGAGGGAGGTGGGACAGGCCCTGGATGTCTTCGAAGCTGACGGCGGCGTCGGAGCTATCGTCATTACCGGCAGTGACCGAGCCTTCGCCGGTGAGGGAGCTGAAGGCGTTTTCTGGGTTTGTTTACGATGATATATCAGTAGTGAGCTCAACTTTTGCATTTTTTCAGCTGGAGCGGACATTAAAGAGATGCAGAACCGAACTTTCCAGGAGTGTTACGGTGGAAACTTCCTGGCTCACTGGAACAGAGTGTCCACAGTGAGGAAGCCTGTGATTGCAGCAGTCAATGGATTTGCTGTGAGTGTCTTTTTTAAAAATATTGTTTGTATCATTTATTTTTTTAAATGGAGAGGTAGGGGAATTTCCAACATATGGAAAAAAACAATCTACAAACATTACATTAAAATGACAATAAAAATCTTTCGGAGCAAGAAAATAAATATGGAAAGGAGTAAGAAAAAAAACAAAACCACAACACCCACCAGAGCTGCTTCTTATTTCCCGATTTTGTGCCTCCTCGCTCCTCGCTCCTCGCTCCTCTGGCTTGTGACCCAGAAATTGGTCTCAGCGCTCCATGTTGAAGGACATCCCAATTCCTAAAATGCATCTCGAGGAGTGAGGAAGCTTGCCGGAGGAGCCATAAGCGAGGATACACCGGTGTATCCTTTGCCGAAGTCTTTTATCGAGCGACACGCCCCCTTATTGGATATCAGTCATTGATTGGATGCTGCTGCCGGATTGATCTGATCCACGTCAACATCGCTGGAGTTTCATACCAAAGTGAAGACAGATAACAGATTAAAAGTTTTATATTTTAGTTGTAATAATAAATGAACTATTTCTGCTTCAAGGTCAAGGACCAGGTGATCTTCCTCCCATTAAATATCCATGTCTTATCATGTGTGTCATTGTTTTCCCTTTAAATGTTCCTTATTTAACATGTTGGTCTTCTAGTTTCCCCCCCCTTTCACCTGTCTTTTCTCTCTACCACCTTTTTCTCTCCCTCTTTTATCTCCCACTTTCTTTTTTCTTCCTTTTCCCTCCCTCCATTGGATTTCTCCTTAAACAAAGTCTGCTGAGTGTCTCATCTCAAGTCTGGGACTCCAGTTATACTTGTCCTTTTAAAGCATCAATTAGCTGAATAATGACTAGATGCAATTGACCAGTTTCCCCTTTACTTTTGGCCACATTAGTACACCTTCATTACCCTGACTGAATGCAAAACCAAACCGCCAAAACAGCTCCAAAGCAAAAAGACAGGGGTGTCCATATCACGTACCTTTGAACACTGTATATCCAGTATTTGATCAGTTCAGGACAATAATGTAAACGGGGTATGAAACAATGAAGAGTGAGACCAGTCACTGAGCAGTGGTTTCTGTGTTTCATACTGTATGTTCTGCTGTCTCAGCTGGGTGGAGGCTGTGAGCTGGCAATGATGTGTGACATCATCTACGCCGGAGAGAAGGCGCAGTTTGGTCAACCAGAGATCCTGTTGGGGACCATTCCTGGTAAAGACTCATTAGTATCTACTTTCCTTCCTGTTCAGACTTGACTTCCTTATACAAAGGTTCATGACGTCTCCGTGTGTCTTCCTGCAGGGGCGGGTGGCACCCAGCGGCTGACCCGTGCGGTGGGCAAATCCCTGGCTATGGAGATGGTACTTACAGGAGACAAAATTACTGCTCAAGACGCCAAGCAATCAGGTAACAGCAATGTTGGAAAGTACATTTCCCCAAGTACTCCACTTAAGTCCAATTTTGAGGCACTTGTACTTGACTTGAGTATTTCAGTTTTATGCTCCTTTATACTTCAACTCCACCACAGTTGAGGGAAATGTTGTACTTTTTACTCCACTACATTGATTTGACTGGTGTAATTACTAGCTACTTTGCAGATTAAGAGTTCACATAAGAACATACTTGAGTTGTTAGTATTTCCACCAAAAATATATTTCCCCTTCAGTTACCTTCAGTTAGCTAATGCAACAAGTTGGGTTAGGGTTAGGGTTAGAGACGAGTTGACGCTACGCTTGTTGCTTTAAAACTTTATTACACCTGTTCAACCAGCATAAACATGATGAAACGGTTAAACATGGAGGAAAGCAACGTTTCGATCTGCTCTGTCCGCTGTCTCTCATCAACCGCCACTGTTTACACAAGCACAGCCCGTTGGCTCGGCGGCTAACAGCGCGTTATAATATCGTATCGAGATCGTGAACCCAATACCATGTATCATATCGTATCGTGAGCTGAGTGAATCGTCACACCCCTACTAACTAACTAGAAAGACAAACTGACGGACAGAAACAGATTGATTGGTTTGCTGCTGAGCCTGAGTGCACCTGGAGATAACCTGCTGATAATACTACCGTACTTTTAGGATTTTGAGTGAAGGACTTTTACTTGTAATGGAGTATTTTTAGATTGTTGTATAGGTACTTTAGTCAAGTAAAGGATCTGAATTCTTCTTCCACCACACGGTAACAGAGATACTAAACCTTTTACAGCATAGACACACGCTTGCCAAAAATGGGATATATGCTTCTTTCATTACACTGTACCAGTGGTTGTACCTAATAAACTGACATGTCTTCATATATTTATTGTACTCGATTCAGTAGCTTTTTGTTTTTCCCAGGTTTGGTGAGTAAAATTTATCCGGTGGACCAGTTGGTGTCTGAAGCTGTTAAATGTGGCGAGAAAATTGCTGGCAACTCCAAACTGATCTCTGCTATGGCTAAAGAGGCTGTTAACGCAGGTGTGTAAAGTTTGTTTCTACTTCTTTTAATTTCATTTTAAAAAGTGAAATATCCTTAAACCTACTAAACTGAATAGGTTTAAATTGAGTCTTACTTGTGCCTCTGTGTGATTGCAGCTTTTGAACTGACTTTGGCTGAGGGGAATCGTTTAGAAAAGCGCTTATTCCACTCTACCTTTGCTACAGTGAGTAGAAGAGCCCATCTGAGAGTGAGTGACGGGGGGGTTGACTCTGAATTTGACGGTCCAATCATGATGCGTGTCTGTATTTTTCCCTGCAGGAGGATCGTAAAGAAGGCATGACAGCTTTTGTGGAGAAAAGAAAGGCCAATTTCCAGGACAAATAGAAAAGAGCAGACCAAGAGCTTGGCCAAGAATGCCACATTTTGGATATCTGTGATTCATTTCCTTATCTGCAATAAGTTGAATGATTCCCCATCGTAGTTGAACATACACAATGTTTAAATTGACATTTGGCACTGAGTGATTGCATAAGAGTGTCTTATCACAGTGATGCTCTACCTGCTGAGGTTTGGTATCAAAAGCATCTTCAGTCTGAGTGCAGGAGTTCAGTGGGGTTTGTATGTGAATACTGTTTGATAACTATGCCAGTGTGTAGTAGGAGGAATCAGTGTTGATGACTTGTACTGACTTTGCCTTTTCATTTTCACTATCAAATGTTTGTCTGCATTTTGTAGGCAACGTATTCCTCTGTATATTTTACAAATAAATCTCTCAAGTGGTTTTCAGTACTGTAATTGAGACATAAAAAAACTGCTGCTCCACCAAAATCTAATGGATTGTTCATTGTGCCACACCCCACCCCTCCAAAAAATGTCATTCAAATCCATCGCAGACTTTTGGAGTAATCCTCCAAATGGACAAACCAACGCCGGTGAAAACACAACCTCCTTCCTAGGCTTTCATCCTTGGCGGAGGTAATAAACAGGACAAACTGCACGCACTAGGACCATGCAGAAACAGTGCCAGCTCAAGCTCCCAGTCCATGGATGTATAAAAAGAACTGGATACAGCGTTGGAGGCGGGCTGCTGTTCGTTCCTGTGAGAAATGCTCAGTGGCACATGATGCCAAAATGGCTCAAATGCCGAGTGACAAAGTACCCGGATCTTCCAACGATCTTCAGTATCCATTGGGCCCATAGAGCAGGAACAATAATGTTTCCCTTTAACCCCGCCTCCCAGCCCTCGGTCCAGCCTCGGTCTGGGGCTCATTCACATGAACAGAGGAAGCAAATAACTCAGGATTCGGCTATTAGTGGATTTTACAACTTGTAGGACCTAATGATTTAAATAAGGGCTATTCAAATGTTTGTAATAAAATTATATATTATCCGCTGATTTACAGACCTCTCTTTCCCAATGTAAGTCTACGCAAAGAAGTTTTTTGGGCCCAATGGCATCACGTGACGGACACAGTTGTAATTCCACTGTTGGGCCACTAAGAAAATTTGCTTCAAAGCCCGGCGCACTTCCAGGTGGCTTAGGCCAGTCCCATCAAACCAATTCAAATGGCCAGCCAACAGCTCGGCAGAAATGTTACGTTAGCAATGTCCAAACCCTCCCAACCCCACCTCAAACTACAGAAGACAGAGGACATAAGACTTTTTTCTTTTTTTTCTAAAAAAGAACATTACATTACAAATATTCATAGTGAGATCATGTTGGAATATCTATCACTTTTAAAACATCTTCAAGTCAGAAAATGGCATTGATGAATTGCTGTTATATTTGACATGTTATTTTAAACTAACACAGTCAACCCACCACTGTGATTGTTCGACAAAAACTCATTGCCGTTTGCAGGGGCGCATGCAACCTGTTAAAATTGTATCACCAAGTTTATAGTCTACAGCTGCGGATAAAATGATCTTGTTTGCATTATGACTGCACTATTTTACCTGCTCTTGTACTTGCACTTGTGGGATCAGCTTGGGCGTGCTGTACATGTTAGAGTGACCAACACAACCACGCTGGCTGACCTGCAACCAATCCTGGTTGAGGAATGGAACGCCATCCCACAGCAACGTGTGACCAGGTTGGTGACCAGCATGAGGAGCAGGTGCCAGGCTGTGGTGGCTGCGTATGGATCTTCCTCCTCTACTGAGGCTCCTGACGGTGGATTGAATGAATAAAGTGTAAAATAGCCAATATTTCTTGTTTGTTCCTTGTTACTGATAGAGAGTTCAATCATCCAATCCACCAAACAACTCAAGACAAGAGTCAACACTAACAGGAGAATACACTGTTTACCATTGGTAGGGCATTTTGGAACATTTTTCTTGGGCGCTCCCCACATAATCAGCTGTGCTGCTCATCCCACAAATACATGATCCTTACAAGTTGGACATCATTGTGAAGGTAAATAAACAGGCTTTCCAACCATGTCAAATACAATGACCATTAGCATTGGAACAGAGAAATAATCCACCAAACACAAGTTTCCGTAGTTTTTTTCCCCAGTTTAGTATGTTGAACAAGTCTTACTATAGTACGTTGAAAAAGTCAGAAAAGTCATAGTATGTTAAACAATTAAAAAGAAGTCATAGTATAGAATGTCAAAAGAAGTAATAAAAAGGTCATAGTATAGTATGACAGAAAAAGTCATGACAAAAAGTCATCGTGTAGTATGTCAGAAATTTCTTTAAAGAGGTCATAATATAGCATGTTGAAAAAAATCATAAAATAGTCGCAAGATAGTATGTCGAAAAAAGGTCAAAGTATAGTATATTGAAAGAAGTTATGAAATGTCATAGTATAGTATGTCCAAAAAAGTCTAAAAAAAAACCCAGTACAGTATGTTCAGAAAAAGCATAGTGTAGTATGTCAAAAGTCCAAAAAGTCACAGTATACTATGTCAAAGTAATTCCAATCATACTATTTCATATCAAAAAAGTAATTAAAAAAGTCTTAGTATACTATGTCTGAAAAAGTCATAGTATAAAATGTTGAAAAGTCCCAAAAAGTCAAAGTACAGCATAACAAAAAAAGTCATAGTATAGTAGTACAGTATGTCGAAAAAGCCATAGCATAGTGTTGAAAAAAAGATTAAAAATTCATAGTATAGAATGTCGTAAAAAGTCATAGTATAGTATACTATGACTTTACGACATACTATATATACTTTTTATGACTAGTTTTCTAAATACGATGCTATGACTTTTTTATGACTTTTTTCGACATGCTATACTATGACTTGTTTCAACATACCTTTATGACCTTTTTGAACATACTATAATATGACTTTTATATGACTTTTTATGTTACAAAAAATCATGGTATAGGATATAGAAAGAAGTCATAGTAAAGTATGTTGAAAATAGTCATAGTACAATATGACAGAAAAAGTCATGACAAAAAGTCATCGTATAGTATGTCAGAATTTCTTTTTAAGAGGTCATAATATAGTATGTTGAAAAAAATCATAAAATAGTCATGGGATAGGTAAGTATATAAGTACAGGATGACAAAAATAGTCATACTATAGTATGTCGAAATAAGTCAAAGTATTTTTATTTCTTTTTTCGACATATTGTAGCATTCCTTTTTAGACATACTATACTGTGACTCTTTTATGACCTTTTTTCGACAACAGTACTACGACTTTTTAGTACTTTTTTTGTCAGGTACTATACTATGACCTTTTTTGACATACTATAACATGACTTATTTCAACTACTATAATATTACTTTTTTATGACTTTTCTCGACATACTATCCTCTGACTTTTTGATTTCTTCAACATACTATACTATGACTTGTTTTTCGACATACTATACTATGACTTTTCAATATCCTATACTATGAATTTTTTTCATAGTCATAAAAAAGTTAAAAAAAAAAATCATAGTATAGCACATCTAAAAAAGTAAAAAAAAAAAGTCAATATAGTGTGTCGAAAAAAGTCATAGCATCGTATTTCGAAAACTAGTCAGAAAAAGTCATAGTATACTATGTCAAAAAAATTAAAAGGTCATAGTATAGTATGTCGAATTAAAGTCAAAGTATAGAATGTTGATAAAATACATAAAAGTAATACTATATTGTGTCGAAAAAATAAGAGTCATAGTATAGTATGTCAAAAATAAGTCATGAAAATCTCACTTTTTACAGTGGTTCCATACCTTTAACCTTTACGATTATTGACTTAGCTACTCAATTTTTGCATATAAAGTCAAAACATGTACATATCATATACTGTATATTACTCTACATTTGTCTCAATCATGACTCTGAAAGTCACATTTTTGACTTTGTATAAAAAAATTGTGATTTTGTATCTCATAAGTTTGACTTTTCATACTATAACTGAGACTTTGGATCACATAATTATGACTAGAGAAAGTCACAGTTTGTCATTTATTTTTATTTGTTCTGCTTTTTCTTTTCCCAGTGGAAACGGGCTTCCATACGCAGCAGAATGAAGATACTGGAACAGTATCTTCAGAAACTAACTGGAGTTAGCCGAGTTGAAGGACAGATGAGGAGGCGGGACTTTCTTCGTCTAGAAGCTTTATTGATAATTGTTTACATCTCACAATGCATTCCACAAACACGGCTCCCAGCTGGAAGCTTTTTATCGTCACAATTGAAGTATGAAGTTTATCATTCACAATTATACTTGCATAACAAACAAATGCTCGAAAGTTTCCCAAAGTCACATCAAGTTGCAACTTTATTAAGATATTGGCTCCACAGACATAATGGTTATTTTTTTCTTTAAATCCCATTTCATTTTTTTTTTTTACTTTTTAAATATTTTATCTGATGTGGATGAATGTAAACGTGTTTCTTCCAGAGTTTTTCATTACTAGACAGCTGCAAATGACATGGAAATAACGACTTATGTAATTAATGTTTTATTTGTCTGGCAAAGGTTTTCTAGATGTTTCTAGCTAGAGTTACTCAGAAGCAATGAAGATTTTAATGGTAGTACAAGCCCCCCACAAACCCCCCTCCCCCCCACCACACGCTGCCTCATCAAATTCGTCACATCGAGGCGAAACCACGCAGCAGGTTACCGAGGAAACGAGCTCAAAGCTTGAGGGACACGACGGAGTTTCACTTAAACAGTTAAATCACAAAATACTTCTAACTCAGTAATCATACCAAAAAAAAATAAAATAAGAGAAAATACAAATGAGTTGCCGTTTGCTGCTCGCTCTCTCAAAAACAGCAGACGAAGGAAAAAAAAAAAATCTCTCCGCTCGGCTCGAAAAAATGACGGAAATAAACACCCGAACCCCACTGTAGGAGCATTTGACCTCCCACAATGCACTGGGTGGGGAGAGGGAGGGTTAATTCAAGATTTAAATGTGTTTCTGTGAGATTCAACGTCTCACAGTAACAAACATTTCAAACTTAATATATTAAAAAAGGTGTTTCATCGAGCCAACCTCGGTGTCGTAAAACCTCAGCTGAACTCCGACCTGCTTCGACTTCTCCAGAAAACACACAAAAAAAAGGAATTCTGAACTGGAAAAAAAGTGTTTTTATTATTTTGACAAATAAAGTTAGAAGGGCTGCGTCCACGCCAGACCCCTCCTCTCCTCCTCCAGCCTTCCTTCATATCCACCCCCCCCAACACACCCTCTCCTCCCCTACAACCATCTTTCCTCTCAGGACTTCCTGAATCCGAGCTCCGACTTGTCGTTACTTCACTCTGCTTTGCGTTTCATCCCGGGCACCTTCGCCTGGATCCTGCAGGAAGGGCAAAATAGAATTATTAATCCCCAGATGTAATAGTAGTATTTCTGGGTCATTAATGCATTAAGCGTGAATGTATTTAGATGATTTATAGCAGCGTTTTAAAATTGACTGCAGATCTAGAATGCTTCCATGGTAACACTCTGCTGATAACGGCAATAAGAACATTTCTGACAGGAGAAGAGTCATTACTAACATATTATAGAGTGCAGTCTAGACCTGCTCTATATGAAAAGCGTCCTGAGATAACTTCTGTTCTGATTTGACGCTATATGAAAACAGAATTAACATTACATTTGTTTTCTCTTGCTGGGCTTCCATGTGATCAAACTGTCCACGTTCACCGTTTTCTCTTTAGTTTGGTCTTTCAGTTTAAACTAGTTTGTTCATGTCACCATCTTGTCAGCTGTTTGGTGAAGGCGGCTCCATTAAGGCTCTGATCACAGAGTGCGTTCTGCAGGTTGAAAACGTGACGAGGTGCACTGCATTGTGTTTTTGTTGCCTGGAGAGACGGAGCGTTTTTTGCAGTTTGCTGCATCTTATTTTTTTTTATTGTTGCTGGGCAACACCAAATGAGTGTTAATGTTGGCTTAACACAAACCATGAACTGTACACTACCTAATAGTTGATAGTTGCCTGCAGTTTAAATTAATGAAAGCGACTAGGGATGCACTGATACCACTTTTTTTCAGACCAAGTACAAGTACTTACATTTGGGTACTCTCCAATGCTGAGTACCGGTGCGAGTACTTCTCCGTACCAAAAGAGCCTCGTTAACAGCCAGCTGGAGGGTGTGAGCAACACACGACAGGCTGGGGAGTCCCGCATATGAGGCGGTGCGCCGCGACCGGATCTAGATCGGCTTGGAAAGGCTCGGGGCAAAGGTGCTTCACAGGGCCGTGGACAAAGTACTCACTCTCTCCCCAACGGGGAGGGACAGGGCCCCCTGCTCCCAGTGAGACTGTTGACCCGGGTGGACTGTCCTCAGTGCGCCCCAACCGCGTCATGCCCCCAGGGCGGGCTACGCCCACGTAAAATGCGCCAGGGGTCGGCGGCGATGTCTGCAACCCACCCGACCCGTCTTGAAAACACGGACCAAGGAGTCTAACGCACGCGCGAGTCAGAGGATGCAAGCAAAACCCATGGCGCAAAGAAAGTGAGGGCTGACGCCAACGACTGAAGTGGGATCCCGGCCCTGCGGAGTGGGACGCACCACCGGCCCGTCACGCTGCTGTAAAGTGGTATCGGAGCCGTTTTGCGAGTACGAGTACATGAGCACAGTATCGGACCCGATACTGGTATCGGTGCATCCCTAAAAGCGACTTACCAGAAATCTAAAGTTTGATGATCAGATCACGGTAACTACGGTTGGTTAAGTCATAAAGCTCAGAGTATCCAGTAAAAGTCACCACAACGAGACTCTAATGACGTTGGGTGCTTTTCCGCTCTAAGTTGACTTTTTTTTCATCTCTAGACGTTCAGGGCGCTCCTGTGAAAAGCAGTGTGCAAAACTCTACAATCTCACTGAAAACAAATACAAAGAAACCAAACGCACTCTGTCTGATCAGGGCATTAGTCTCCTAACTCTGTGATCTCTTATTGGTTCACTCAAGTCAAATAAACTTGGGACAAAGCAGAATACTATTTATTACATTACTATGGTAACCGTATTGTAACACTCATGTTGGTGCTGTTAAGTCCACTCTGAAAGATTTGTAAAGAGCTCAGCAGGATAAACTACTTACTTTCCAACGATGTCTTTGACCTGGTTGTTGACCAGAGCCAGGTAGTGGTCGATCTGAGCCTGAAAACACAAACAAACAAGCGTCAGGATCACATACAAGTCCTTCATTCAAAATCATACTTAAAGCTATTACGAGGAACTCGAATTTAGTGTAGATTCTGGTTGTGGTTCTTCCGAGCCAGCGGAGCGGCGAGGTGAAGCTCTGCTCCTGGCCCGGAGGAGCTGCAGCTGGGTGCAGAGCTCTCCACCTCCCGCTGGATTGTGGGTTGAATTCGGATCTTGTTTCGACAGTTGTTAGTGACTCCTTACATCCCTGCTTTGTTCCTCACCAAATTATTTTTTTAACAAACTGTCACTATGATCGGTATTCATAGCCTACAAAAAATAATCTGGAGTCCACCTGGTCCCATTAAAGACACACACTTAGCAGTCAGACTAGCAGCAGAACAGTGAGTTTGATGGAAGGATTATTTCTGGCTGCTGAGACCTTAGACTGGTGCTGATCCTCCATCACTCCCCACTTCCCCTTTTAAAAGAACATGTGGAATTATTAAAAGGTAAAGACTTACCTGGTGTTTCTCGTAGACGATCGGGCAGCTGAACAATCCGACCAGAACTGAAGAGGAAGAAATGAGGTTTTACTGCCTGCTACTTCTTGTTAGTGTGATTTAAAACGACAAACTCCAACAGACAGAATCTCTCACAGAGCAACTACAACTCAGATTACAGTAAGAAGTTACTACTTCATACTTTTTATGAGCTAAAAAATGATTCTTTAGCCTTGGTTTCTAGAAGAAGTCAGCATGATTCTTGATTTCACCACCAGATGGAGCCAAAGTAAGAAATGTTAATCTCTTTAGATTGAAACATCATTTAAGCTGCATATTAACACGTGTGACTTGTTCCTCACCCAGAATAAGAATAGTGAGTCCGTTGAACAAGGAGCCAACGTAGGTCAGGATCCACATCAACACAGCAAACTGCAGAGACAAAGAAAAAAGAAATCACAGATTAGAAACATCACAGACACGACGATCTGAAAAACAAACAACTTCATATTTAAAGTATAAAAATATGAAGTATGTCGATGAATAATGTGCTTTTACATAAAGTCTGCAGATTAACTGATAATAAAAACCATCATTCGTTCCGACTTCTTCGTGTTTTTAGAGGTCAAAGGTAGGCTTGCTGCGGTAGTCAGGGTTACACGGTGTTCGGGCATACAGAGATTCCATTACCTGCCAACCGCCACACCTTTGTTTGGCTTTTTTTTAAAAGAATTAAAACCCATTTAGTTCATTTTCACATATCAGCGCTACGTTATCAATACACAGTGGGATGACAGACGCTAAAAACTGAAAGTCAAAGTGTCGTCTCCGTACAGAGTCTCAGCTCAGAGTAGCAGATGTCAGATTTCTCACACAGTATATTCATATGAAACTAGAAAATCTAAGGAATCCTGGGTTCTCTGGGTACCCACGAGTCTCCCCTTTACAGACATGCCCACTTTATGATCATCACATGCAGTTTGTTTTTTTTAAATATTGTACTCTTTACTATATTTGACAGCTTTAGCTACTTTAATAATTCAGATTATTAATACTAAATATAATCAACATATAAATGATGATTTATTATCATAGAAACTACCCAGCAGAAGTCATTAAAAGTAGCTCCACTTTTACCAGCTGCAACAGTAAAGTGACTAACACTAATGCATAAAGAATTATAATCCATAATATAATATATATTGTTCTGCAAATGAGAACTTTGACTTTTCGTACTTTAAGTATATTTTGATACTTCTGTACATTAACATTAGTAAGATTTGAGTTCAGGACTTTTCCTTGTATCCGAGTATCTCTACATCGTAGTATCAGTACTTTTACTTTAGTAAAATATCGGAGCACTTCTTCCACCATTGTTTACCTCCACCTTTTAATGACAGAGAGAAGGGAAAGAATCCGCTCTGGATCGATAGCATTTAGAGAGTTTCCTCTCAGGAATCAATGACGTTAATGAAGTTCTTCTCTTTAGTCACTCATATAACTTCATATATCCAGTCACCCTTTAAATAAACAGAGACTCTCAAGGAGCAGATCTATAAATTGAACAGACTGGGTCAATCTGTCTGAGACGAGTCATCTGTCTCTCTTTAGAAACAGTCTTAAATATGTGACCCTGAACAGGAATATCTGAGCAGCCCTGTGGTTCTCCATAACGCACTCTGTCGTCATCTCTCTCTTAAATGTTCATAGAAACAAGAAAATGATTGATAATACTGTGCAAAGAGACAATTCTTGTTTTTTTACAACTTGGGTTTTATTTCCATAGATTTGTTCAGAATTTCTTTCCGCTATAAACAACATTACATCTACAAAGTTAATTGCCGATATCTGGGAACGCAACGGCGTCGACAAACTATTAACGGGCTGCAGACGATTTCAATTCGTCTTTTTAGTTTTTAAAATATCTAAATTGTGACAAAATGTCTGAAAAATGGCCAAAAGATATTAAAGTTTACCGTGATAGAAAACAGTGACAAATAGAAAACCCTCACATTTGAAAGGCTGGAGAATATTTGGAAGTTTAATAGTCTTAAATCATGAATCAATTATCAGAACTTGTTGGCAATTAATCGACTAATCGGAGACTCGAGTACTCAGGACTCATTTTAAGCAACGTTGGCTTGTTCACAGACGATGAGTACAATGTAATTAGAACTTGTGAAAGTAAGAGCCACGTTGTGATGAAACGGAATTTAATTCATTCATTAATTAAAATGAATGTTTGTCTGAGTCCTGTCAGAGAATGATCATAACACCTAAGTATATATCCTTTCTTTTGTGAAGTAAAAAGCGTGGTCTGTTTCTGAGGGTTATATATATTATATATATTATATATCAGAGTCAGGATGCAGAAACACGTCTGAACTTAGTTTTGTAAAACTGAGATTTAAATCCTGAAGCTGTTTTAATATGAATGCAGACAGTGCTGTAAATGAATGTGACAGTCTTCTGCTCGTGTACATGATGAACATGAAAACAGCCCGGAGCATAGAGCCAAAATGGCTGCCAGTGTAAAGACCCGACACAGTTAAAACAGCTAGGTTTCTGACTGGAGGCTTGTGAGGTAAGAGTGTGACATTTTACTGACCCGCTGGCATGGTTGTAAACGGATAACAGGAAATTACTCAGGGGCAGACGAAGAAGAACAAGATCTGCTGAGAATATAAACACATTCCTGAGGCTCAAACTTCCACCTGGTTGGATTAAAAGAATCTGTTTTTTGACCCTGTAAGGGAAGTTTCTTCTGCGCGGCGTTATTCTCAGATCTGTATTTGGACTGCAGGTTGGAGGGTGCAGCAAGGTGACGACAGGCGTCTGACAGCTGCAGAGCTCTGAAAGCTCATCTGTTACCAACACTGATCTACAGACACATTAACCCACTGTAGGTGCTGCTGATTAACACGGCTGATCCAGGTCTACATCTATACAGTAGGTAACTCCGGGGTCTGAGAAGTGAAGCCAATGCTGAAGTGCCTTAAACTAGCATTCTTTCTAACAGCCAGCAGGGGGCGACTCCTCTGGTTGCTAAAAGAAGTCTGATTGTATAGAAGTCTATGAGAAGATGAGCCTACTTCTCTCTTGATTTATTACCTCAGTAAACATTGTAAACATGAGTTTATGGTCTCAGTCTCTAGTTTCAAATCTTAAGTACATCAAAAGGGCAGTCCACAAACCAATGGGTGACGTCTAGGGATGTGACGGTGAGGACATCTTCCCCAGCGGTTAATAAACTTGTTGCAACACCAGTGTTACCGATTACACCGGACATTTTATAAGAAAAGATGCCGGTCAATATGTGTAGTGCGCTTACTTTGATGTTAACCGTCGGGTGGCGGTGTGTCTGGCCTCTCCGGTCCAGCTTTTGCTGCGGGGCCGCAGGGATCTACCTGGCGCCGCACACACCGGCTGTGACTGCTCCGTCCTTCTCGCGCCGATGGCCTCATTAACATTATAGCATTGGGTTTAAATCGGAAAATTGCTTCGACAACAAATCCTCTGCCATCTCTCTCTCTCGTCCAGTGTGTGTGTGAAATATTACACCTGCTACTCTGAGCTGACTCCTTACGGAGCAGATGCATTCACTTTCAGATTATAGCGTCCGTCGTCAGACTAAAATGCCGATGATACGCCAAAATGAATAAATGGGTTTTATTTCTGTTAAAAAAAAAAAAAAAAATGGACCCGACGGTGGAGACTAAGGGTATGTGATGTAATCGGTGTGTGCCCGACCACCGTGTAACACCAAGTACCGCGGCAAGCCTAGTGATGTCATGGTGACTACGTCCACTTCTTATATACAGTTTATGCATCTATATCATGTACAGATGTGCAAAACATTAAAATGATAACCCAACATAAAGAGTCTCAAGTGAAGCTTGGGACAAAACTGAAAGCTGCAAAGACCGAACAACCAAAGAAAGGTTGTATCCACCAACAGGTGCCTCAAACTTAAAAAGGTACTGTTTGTAACTTCTTACTCTTAGAAATCATGCGGGTCGGTGTTTCCTATGCGCTCTTACGTATGGCTACGCTGTTCCAACACAAACTACACAGAAGCACCAAAACCGCAAAAGTTCTATCTAGTGAAGCCCGTCTTGCAAAACATTGTCAACTAATCCTGCTCCAGCCCCCCCGACCACGGCCAGAAGACACATGGGAGACCGTAGCTTTGGTCTCCAGGGCCGGAGTCGACGCTGCACTCTGCTCCTCTGCCTGCCTTCACTCACACTCCGCGCTCGTTCTCACTCGCTATCTTGCTCCACCTCCCACGTGCATGTGTGCACACAGTCTGAAATATGGTTTAGGTGTCATCCTCCTGCCTGTATTTCCCACTTTAGACTACTTCAAATACTCTTTATCTACCTAAGTAGTAATGGTCATTTGTGGGTGAATATAGTGTGAACCAGAGTCTCTCTCACCTTGATGGAGTCGACCAGGTCCTCGACCAGGAACACGCGCCTTAATTCACCGATGCTCTTGTTGAGTTTAGCTAGAGCCATGTCGCTGTACTTGTGGACCATGTCTGCAGACAGCGCCACCTCCTGGTCCAGGTACTGCCTGAGAGGGAAAGACAGCAGAGCAGTGGGTTAAATACAGAGCTCATTGATCCCCCTCTGTTCAAGCTTTATGTATCCATAGAAAAATGATAATACAAAAAATGTATTGGCCGACATACATGTTATCATTTAGCTGTTGTTTCAGAATAATGGACAGCGCTGTTTGTTGTGTGTGTGTAGTTGTGTTGTAGTTAGTTCACTGTGATATTTCCTCCTGCTCTTTTTAATGCAGCTTTCCTGCGTACACTGTAGAATCTGTAGAAATTACTTTGTAATGTGACTCTCTAAACTCACTCCCCCCACCCCCCTCAGATTATGTTAATCTGAGTTAAATGAACTCTAATATGCATCGAGGTCAGTTTGCAGACCAGCAGGTGACAAAAAAACACAGTAAGTAGGTTTTGAAAAAAAGCCAGGAGAGAGGATAAAGGAATAAACAAGACGTTGAACCAGCAGGCTGAGTATTAAAAGAGTCTACTGTGTATATTCAGAGTGATCCTGTAAAGTAGTGAGTTACTGTACAGAGATGTGTGTGTGTGTGTTTCTATGTGATGTAGTTGTTTGTGGTGGTAAAAAAAAAACCTCAAACTGAAGTTGTTTTTGAAACCATCGCAATACAAAATTAAAAAAGGAAAGAATATGTTATCTGGGCCAGACACTAGGCTTGGGCGGTATCTGTTTATTTATACCTTCCTGATATTTCACCGGGGTATACGGTTCCGGGGGGGGGCTGTAGGCCAACCAGGAAGTTAGCATCACCCTGGTTCCCTTCACTAACAGCCAATGGGATTATTCCATTGGCTTTTGGATTATTGCAGAAAAAAAAGTTCTGTGTCAAACACACATTTATGATACTTACACATTTTGTTCTGCAAAATAATCTCCATAAATGAACACCACTTGTATGATTTTCGAAGCATGAATGCACCAGAAGTAAAAAGCTAACGTTATGCTATAAACTAACTACGCCATGGTTGCACGAGAAATATAGTAGACTCATTTAGACGCTTGTTAGCAACCACTTTCTTTAAGACACAAAGGCTTTAAAATTCATGAGTGGGGTATTTATTGATGTATGTTATGTTATAGAACAAAATGTTATGATATCTTCAGCTTGTGTTAACCACAGACCTTATTTCAGGCATCTAACTAAAAACCCTCTGACTTCCAGACGAGGGAACCAGAAGTGCTAAAATGCTAACTCACTTCTGGGTTTTAGGACTCATTCCTGTAGCACTCTAACTGATTACGTCACACTCCCTCCCTCCCTCCCTCCCTCCCTCCCTCCCACACTGGCTGGTGGTGGCAGACTGGCAGTTGAATCAAATCATGTGGTAAACTACTTTTTTGTAGTTTGAAGAAGACCTCTGGTGGCATGTGCTGTGCATTACAATACATCACATTAATACAGCATCATAGAAAGTGCAGTGTCTGTATTCATGACTGTATGGAAAACCATACCGATGGGATTTCTAAATACCCTGGTACAGCGCCCAAGAAAATGAATTCCCTCTTTAATATCTACATCACATTCTTGTGAAAACATCTCCTCAGCTGGATTTAAAACTATTTTTACAAAATGACATCGGAACACATCATGATAACGTTAGAATTTACCTTTGCCTAAACTGAATTATGGGATAGTATGGAGTGACTAATCACCGTTTAAACCTCTTCAATCTAACCACTGAGTAGACTGCAGAGGGCCCAAAGAAAAACACACTAATTTAATATTTAGAGTCAAATTGTGGTTCAATAATGATCGAGGCTCACTGACGCTTTTCTGGACTGGAGAACAAATTCAACATCCAAGTTCCAACAGTGTTCTCCCCTGTCATGCAACACAGTGAGGACATCGACTAAATGGAGGTTTGAATCATTTCGTTCTTCTTCTTGTGGGCCCAAAACTATTTGACATGTTAATAATACATCTGGTGTCTGAATAACACTGTTTTTATCTCTGTTCAAATAGTTATTATTGAAGGAAAGAGCATAAATATAACAGCTGGTAAACTTTTCAACGGTAGTGTAAGGGGCCGTGTCCACCAATGCGTTTTTTCCTGAGGCCAATGTATTTTTTTAATGCTTTGCATTTGGAGCGCCATGTATTTACGCTATGGTCAAAACGAGGCGCTGAGCGTCTATTCTGGGTCGAGCGCTGCACGTTCGGAGTCTTTTTCAGGTCTCCGAGAGCTGAAAAATGTTAAACTTTGGGTAAAACGCTACGCTTGTTACTGTCAGTTTTTACCCAGCCGTCCAATCACAAAGGGGGAGGGGCGGGACAAGTAGCCTACCACAAAGACGTGATCAAATGTGTTGATTAGTATGTTATGGTCTTACTGTGTGCGAACGATCGTACTCGCCGAGATGTTTCCTCACCCACAAAATCTCATGGAACCCACACAGATCGGCAGGTCTGTCCTCTCTCCCTACGTGCCTCAGCCTTCCATTCATCCAGAGCAAGGGCCAGAGCAAGCATTTCACCACGTGTTGACTTCAGCGGACATTCCGTATCATAGCAATCAGATGTAACCAACTCCCAGCTCGCCAGCTTTGCATTGCCTGGCGTTTTCAGCTGGGAAAAAACACTTTGGTAGACACAGCTAAAATCATATGGTGGATTTTCTGACCTTCATGACCCTAAAAACTTTAGATTCTCTCTCTTGCTGGTACTCACTTGAATGGGTGCCCCTCATCTGACTTCTGGATGGCCTGCAGAATGCCTTTGTATATCCTGAAGCAGATGGTGACTGAGAGGAGAGCCAGGCCGATGTAGGAGCAGACGCTCACGATGCTGCACACCGTCAGGGAGAGGAGGAGCAGCAGGGCGGCGCCGAACACCACGCCTGTGGTCTTCACATCCCGCCAGTAGAGGAGATCCACCACTGCAGGAGAAAGGGGAGGAGGAAGAGTGGTGGTTAGTGTCAAACATCCAGAGAGAAGTGACAGTTTGTCCTCAAATGAAGCCTGGAGCTTGTGCAGCATTTAAGCTACATTTAATATTGAACTGCAACAAAAAGAGTCAAAGCGGCACATTTTTAATTTAAAGCATTATTACGTTATCATTTTAATTATATTCATAGCCGAAATACTTAATTTACTTCTATTGTATTGCGATTATGGGTCTAAAAACACTTTTATTTTTTGAATAAACATGCTCTTTGCGTTTTAGAATTTTTGAAGAATTAGCGTTTTTCAATGTAAATCAGTGAATTTTACACCTCTGTCTAATATGCATGGTGAGATCAGAATTCATGAGATTGTCATGGGACGTGACTCAGATTGGGAGTAGGGTTTTAAGTATGTATGTCAGGTATGAGATTTTCCCGGTACAATAACCGTTTTGGAAGATATCACGGTTTCATGGTATCACATTATTATTATCAGTTCAAATTACCCATAGAGGTATAATATGCAACAGCTGCTGGTTACGGTTTGTAACACACGGTATTCAAAGTTGGCTCCACCTTGGCTCAACGAGCGAGCGATGGCAAGAGAGAGAGCAGTGCTGGTCAAGCGAGCCGATTCGAGTGAATCAAGAGAGGGAGCAGCGTTGGTGATAAAGCAGTGAATCTGGAAGCCCAGAAACACACAGCAAAATAAGAAGAAAAGAAAAAAATAGAGGCAGAGGGCTGCAGGGTCTCTGTAGATCCAGACACCACCACACACTTCTAGTGGTCGGTGATGACTGAGAGGGATTATTTTTAAAACTATTGGGAGAAGGTAAATTATAACTTTATCATGATGTGTTCAAATATTATCTTCTTTCAGGAAACTTGAACAAATACAGTTGTTTGAAGGAGATGTTTCACAGCAATATAAAATAGATATAAGATAGGGAATTATGACCCAACACTAACGTTAACTTTAAGCAGTTTATAATTCATAATTAAAACTACTAATGCCAAGAATTTTTTTTTTTAATCAAAGCAAATATTAAAAAAAAACATAACATTTATTTCCTAATCATTTGCATTGTGTGTTTTTAAGCAAATGACCACTATAAATGATAGCTAATAGAGTAAAAGGATGACATTTAAAATTTTTGATGGTTCACACTGACATCGGGACGGTTGGAATTATTTTTCGGGATGGTGGTGAAAAAAGTTAGTGTGGAGCCTAGTTGTCAATTATAGTTCTTAGAAAGAAAATCGGAATCAGCAGGTCGGACATTAAAAGAAAAATAATAACCAAAATTGGCCGAGAAAATTGCAATCGGTGCATCTCTATCAGCAACTATTTTGATAATCGTTTGTCATTTTTCAAGTAAAATTGCAAATAATATCGTAAACAAGACATTTGGGCTCTCACTGTTTTCTGATGTTTTAAAGACTAAGAGATTCAATATAAAATCATCTGCAGATTAATTGATTATGAAAATAATCTGCCGTATTTCCATCCCATCTGTGCTAAAAAACCTTCGAAATCCTGTGGAAGAGTGGTCGAATTTATGGAATACAAAATTAGATTAACAAAATTACTGAATTTACAGAGGAGCTCAACTGATCCATCAGCAAGGTCAATATTACTGGCTGATATTGGTTTAATAATACATTTTATTTATAAAGCGTTTTCTGGAAACTCAAAGACACTACACGGATAAAATGATTATAAAACAAGGACATCATAAAAAATATAAAACAAAAGCAGTTCTAAAAAGGTGAGTTTTGATTTGTGATTTTAATGTGGACAGGTTGGTGCAGTCTCTGATGTGTTTGGGGAGTGAGTTCGAGAGGGAGGGGGCAGTTTTGGTATTGGTCAGGCTGCATTTTCGGGAATTTATCAACTTCAATTATGGAATTATTAACAAAAAAAGAGCCAAAAATAAAATCATCAGCAGTTTTTAAATATGGGGTCTTTCTGACCCATGGGTGCTGCAGGGAGCTCCTTCGCTCTCTGAGGACCCAGATAGACGGGTGGTGGTGGAGATGGTGGGTGGGGGTAGGACTCTCCTGGGAGACAGCTGCGCTCATGACCTGGGTCCTGCATAGAGCACGCTTATATTTCAACAGGGAATTCCAGGCAGGTCAATGGACAATATTAGCAGTGAAGGAGTCCTGGGTTTCCTGCAGGCTCTGACGTCGCTCACAGCCGTCACATGTTGTACTTTGTGACTCTGAATGACGAGAGCACGTCACACTGGACGCTGGAATCTGACAGTTTAAAGTTTCTGCATCGCTTATCGGAAATTATAGCTAAAGGCCTTCATAATTAAGGGTTCACTTTTAATTCAAGTTCACATCCCAAACCATAAATAAGTCTCAAGGTCTTATATACATCCAGAGATAAATAGTTTGCTGATAAGCAAAGCAGCATTAAAATGCAAACTGCGGAGCAGGGTGAGCTGATGTACAGAGAGACAATGGCAGGTGCTGTGAGTGAGGGCGGCCATGTTGCTCAGCACCACAGACCAAGCGACTGTCCAGCCACACTAGGTTTGACAGCTGTCCAAAATATTCAACAGCCAATAAAGCTCAAGAGGCTGAAAACCTCAAATCAGATTTCCTGCAACAAATTGTTGCCAAGTGGACAAATCCAACTGACAGCTTAATACTGCAGGACACCAGCACTTTTTCAACATTAATGAATATAAAACATGTTCATTCTGTAGACATGGGATGATACTAAAGAAAGTTTAAGCGCTGAACTGACAAGTGGATCTTCAACGAAATAGATAATGCATGAATCGTTGAAGTCATTTTTCTCAGAAAAATGCTGAATATTTTTTGTTCGCGGCTTCCCAAATGTTTAGATTTGCTGCTTTTCTATCTTTTATATAAGTGCATCTTCAGTATTGATGTCCTTTGGACTGCTGGTCGCATAAAGTGAGCATCTGAAGATGTCATCTTGGGCTTCACAAAATTTAGATGGGTATTTTTTTTTTTACTATTTTCTAACATTTTGAAGACCAAAAACGTATTTGACCAATCAAAAACAAACAGATAATAAAGCAGCAGAACAAAAACACCGACAGTATGATAATAATGCACTTTGCGTGCCTAGTCTGATAGTCTGTAGATATGCAGCCTATAGATAAGATATATTTTAATAAAATACTGTTGTACCGACAGGATACAGTAGAGCACACCTGAGGAGCTCAGAGACCTGCAGATCCCAGAGGGATGTCAGTTGAGTAGGCGGTCCTTAATGTGGCCCATGGGACACATTCACTACACACTAATAAAAGAATGAGGTCGTATGAGGCCCAGACCACCTCTGATGTGGTCTGAAAGATCCGATCTCAATGTGTCCTCAATGCGTCTCGAGTGTGTTCACACCTGTGCTTAGAGCTGTCCACCTGTGATCCGATCACTGAGGACACATGTTAATACCAGGTCTGAACAGAGCCTCTGTTGCTCGGTAGCCTTTCTGCAGTTTTTACCAGTGTTATCGTAAAGTGGCAATCTTGAAGATTTTCATAAAAATAGATGTCTTTTAGGTCACTATCCATCACTGAAGGAAGTAACACAATGGTGTTTGAGCCTATGGCCCACTGATTTAACTACTGCAATATATTGTTTGCAGTATTATGAAATGGGCATCTGTGGTGACATTCCCAGAAAGTTACAGTTTTCTCCATTGTTTAAAAAAAAAAAAAGTACCATGCACACAATTCTGGAAACTTGAAGCTCATGTGCAAAGAAATATATTTTTTCTGTTCCATTTCTATGCTCATGTATCAACACAAAGACTCCAGACTGCTCAAATCTAAGCACAATTCCATTGTTTTCACTCCAATCGAAATGCTAAATCAACCAGGACTGAAATCTTAAGAAATTGCCACTTTAAAAACTGCTTTTTTCTCTCTCTTTTTTAAATAGCTTTCAATGCTGCTGCTGTTTTAGAATGACACCAAATACAGAAGTGGTGCTTTCCACTGATTCCAGAGCAGATCAGATCAGAGGGGTTTCCAGTAAAGACGAGCGCCTCTTGGCTGCTGTAAAACACGGTGTCAGCCGGCTCACTGACCATTATTCAGACCCATTTTCGGGAAGCTTCTTCCTTATTGAGCGCAGCAGGGTGAACATGTGGGCGTTGACAGCTAGCCCGTTAGATGGCAGCTAGCTCTCCCCTCATTATCTACCTCAGTGTGATCACTAGCTGGTAGCTCTGTTAGCCACAGCAGCATCTGGGGCCGGTAGTTTGACAGAGTGGTTGTCTGAATGTAAAGACACGGACAGCGAACATGAGGAGGAAGAGGAGGAGGAGGGTCCGCGGTCCTAATGTGGCTGTCTGGCTACATATGGTAGCAGGCGTGCTAGCACCGCGGAGCCGGGCTAAAAATAGAGCCCACATCACAGCTAGCTGAAGCTCGGCTGCTGGTCTCGCTATGTTTAAATCAGCAGCTCTCTCTCTCCTCAACATGCTCCCAAAGTGTTTTATTATTATTATTATTATTATTATTATTATCATCCTCCCCGGGAGGCCGTCTGCAGCCCCCACCGGCAGCCCGGTCCTCCCCGCGGTACAACGCGTCAACCCGTCCGACATGACCTCCGCGGGCCGGTCCGCCGGTCCGCCTCTCCCCCTCCTTGGGCTGGATCCAGACACAGTCCCGGTGCTTATGCAAATCCTAAACCCGCCAAATAACCGGACGCAAATGCGGCGAGTAAAAGAGGAGGGAGAGGGTCGGTAAACAAAAGATTAGAAGCAGACTAACCCTGTTTGGCGTCCATCTTGAACCTCCGTTAAGCATGCAGCAACACGGCGGCTCCGCCTGGTTGAGAGGTGAGAGCGACCGACGCGGAGAGACGGAGAGGAGGAGGAGGGAGACAGACATGCGCAGCTCGGCCTCTCACCACGGATGGACGACTGATTACTACAAATGTGAACTCGATTAGTTTTTTATGGTTGATTTTTAAATATAACCTTTAGTTCCCTGACTGAATACTGAAAATTAAAACAGAGGAAATGCTGAGATCTTCATGTGAATAAAATGAGGCCAAAAAGAAATGTGAATAAAAACTAACTACAGTAAATACTGGAACAACTTTCACCAATTCTCCTAATAAAACTGTATTTAAAACACTGACGCCACATGAAATTAAATTAAATGTTACTGAAATCATAACTTTCCTGAAAATAATTCGGTATTATGGTATAGTAATTTCCCGCTCTATTATACTTATTATATACTATTCTGGTGTACACTGTTATATTTGGTGGTATCATATTACTCTACATATACTATACTCTGCTGCTGCTGCTGCTGCTAATAATAATAATAATAATAATAATAATAATAATACTGCATTAATCAAGTACAACTTTGGTCATGAATTGTGAGTACAGTTAGTACTGCAATTTTGAGTCCAATAGCTCTTTTGCAGTTTCTATTTTATTCTTACTTATACATCTATTTATTTATTTTATTTGTTTCACCTTTCTATATTTATCTGTACTTATTTATGTCCTTGTGCTGCTGCAACACCCGGATTTCCCCTCTGGGAAATATCTTTATTTCGCTTTTCACTTTTGTCTACAGGAATGCACACAATTCAAAATAAATGGAGACTTGACTTTCCAACAAAATAAAATACATGTTTACTTGGGTTTAAATTGAGTTCTTTAAAGCAAAATCAGCTGCGTTTTGTGGTTATAATTTGATTTTACAAAAATAAACAAAAGAAAAACATCTTTCCTGTGTCTACTCAGGAAATCCAGCAATATTTCAAAACTTTTAAAAGTGTCAATGATTCAAATTTGATGTTATTGTAGTGACTTTTAAAGTGAAATCGAAATTAAATGTCTTGTTTGCCACTGCTCTACACACTACACAGTGTCACGGCTTGTGAAATAGTCACAATTTAATCTATTAGATTCGTGTACATAGACACAAATTTCCTTTTTTTTTCGTGACGCTCAGCACAACTTTCAACAACATTTTTCTGTGTTTTCCTACGAATGTCCTTGTTCCTTGAATGCAACACGTGAAGCATGTGTCAATTTCCACTCCAGTCTTTTCAAAATAAAACTACTTAGGTTTACGAAAAGATCAACTTGGTTAGGCTGAGGCAACAAAACTTAGCTTTAGGAAAAAGATCGCTGTTTGGGTTAAAATAACACCGGAAGTGGTGTAACATAAGTACGCAAGTTATGTGACAAATAAATCAACTCTGACTTGTGGTTCCACACGGGACACAAACAGCGGTCTCCTGGGAGAAAGCACTGTGTTTTCTGACCCACCCAACCACCCTGACCTCATCCCGATGTGGTGTTCGCCACTCTTTTTACTTCCATAATTACATGGATTACAAATTGATTTCATGCTGACCATCACGAAAAAAAATTTAAATTCATGTCTATGTACGCAAATCAATACATTCAATTTCCTGACTATTTCACAAACTGCTGTGCGACTGGTGCTGCTACACACCAGTAGTACACTTGGGAACCAATTCATGACAGATTCATGACTGACTGCACAAAACTTCCTTTATGCATTTCCTTCAATATAATCCACAGTAACTGTTTTGACACTGACAAACATAATTAATCAGTAAATATGAATGAATTCAGGGTGGTGGAAAAACAGCATTCACAGTGACACTGCAGGATGTTCAAAGTTCAACCAAGGCAGAGGGAAGTGTATATATATTTGTGAAAGGCCGTCTGTTATCATGAAGAAACAGGTTTCTAATAAGGATTATGACAGCAACAGCGGGAGGAGGAGGAGGAGGAGCAGGAGGGTGGAGGTGTGTTGCATAACCTGGCTGTAAAAGGACAACTGGCTCCAGAAATGCCAAGCAGCAAAGATAAAAGTTAGGAATTCAAATCCAACCCACTGGAAGGGAAGAAAGAGAGACTGTGCATCAGTTAAAATCCATGTAAGGAACTGCAAGCTGTACAAGAACACCAGGTGCATGCTGGGAAAGCCACTGCCTCCAAAACAAAGTGAACAAGGATTTAAAAATCAGGCCTAATTATAGTTTTTTTTCTTCATACATTAATGATACAATGTGTGACCAGAATATGCCTGTTCTGACAGTTTTTGCCGAGTACAGTCAGTTTTTGTCTTTAATAATCACTTAAAACTTCACTAGGCAGTATATTTTTGGCATCATTGGGCAAACATCCTACAATAACCTTTCAGCATATTGTAATTCAAATGTTCTGAGAGAAAACTAGACTTCTGCTCCTCCTCAATACCTTTTTTTGGGCTTCGAAGCTTCGATTTGTGAGGTTTTGTTCATGGTACCGATTGTTGTGCAACCTAGAATAAACATGATTATACTGAATAGAGTCCACTTGGTCTTTTTCTTCCCTGATGAACACATCACAATGACTTCAGGAGGAAGGTGAGTCATTCAGTCGGTGACAAAACGTAATGATGTTCCTCATTCTTACCTACTGCTTGGTTTAACTTGCAACATAAAGCTTGATATTGCAACCACAGCGACACACACACACACACACACACACACACACACACACACACACACACACACACACACACACACACACACACACACACACCAGAAAGTGCTTATTCACTGTGCGACTCGGCCTCGTGGTGTCACACAAACTCTCCTGACAGAGACACAACAGCTTCTTTCAGTCGAGCAGCGAACACTTTGCGGTCCTCGCTTGTTACCGGCTCAACGAATGATGGCTCGATGAACTGAGCCGAGCTGACACTCTGTTATGAAGTGCAGCGCCAACACACACGCACACCCACACACATCCACACACACAGCACAAAGGCTTCAGTGTTGAGATGAGAAGCGATAGCAGCACTATGATGCAACGTCAGCAGGACACATGAAGATCAGCAGACAGCAGGACACGGCATGTGATAACACTATATACAGTATATTACATTCTGTATTAGGGCTGGGACCATTCACCTATCTCCTGATTTAATACCATCACGATACTTGGGTGCCGATTCGGTATGTATTGCGATTCGATATTACGATTTATTGCAATTTCTGTTAACTTTTTTAAGACTAGACCATGGGAAGAAGTTGAATCATACACTTCTAGGGATTTTCACTTTGGAAAATATCTAAATTAATACAGTAAAAATGTTTGATTTCAGTATGTATGTAGTCAGATGTCCTGAAGTCAAATATATCAGTCCTTTATTAAATTTTTTCCAAGACATTTCCCTCACCAATTAGTGGTATTTTCTTTTTAATTTATAAGGGACATTTAATGTTTTATACTTCTGGTGAATATAATCCAATCAATCTTATTTCCATGAAATGTATTTTGTAAATACAGTTCACTTTAAAACCTTATTTTGAAAACCAGATGTAGTCAAACATGTATACTTCCGCTACCTTCGCCAAGTCCATCACTAGCTCACCCGTCAGCTCCGTTCTCTTCATACATCCATGGTCAGCTCCATCGGGGCTGTTTGAATGCATTTAACATAAATGTCAGTATACGGGTGCTCTACAGTTGTGGCTTGAGACATGTTACCGCGGTATGATACCGTTTCCTGTCCGTGACGGAGTTAGCATGCAGCTTTAGCCTTGATGTCTAGCTCTGCTTTTCCTAGCAATGTGTGAAACCCAAAGTGATTCCATCCTTTACTGGATGTGTAGTGTTTACCACGCTGGATTTAACATGTGGAGGCAGGAACAGTCCTTTATGCAAATGAGCCCATCCAGCGTCTCAGCTCACAAAACTTGGACCAAGCTGTCAAACTAGGCAATCTAGTTCTAAGGTCTCAGCTGTCCTCGCCGGACCTGGTGGACATGTGTCGCTGGATTTAACATTATAGACATGACCACTAATTATTTGTATACCAGTTTAGCCACAAATTCACAGACTGACCGTACACGGTCCAGCCATATGCTCGGTTTTGACCGAGGCTTGTTAAGTCAAAACATAAGTGGCAGAAACACAATATGACCCCTGAGCTCTAAAACACTGAACATGTTAGTTTGTCCATCACATACACAGTAAACATGGGGCCTGTGCAGAAAGCGGCCACTACAGACTACTGAAAGCTCTAGAACTGACTCTCCTCCAGCTCATTAGCATATCCCCGGCATACGAGCCAATCATTAAACTGCCAGCTAACGTCACTCTGCTCACAAATCCCTCCCTCC
This sequence comes from Sebastiscus albofasciatus, assembly GCA_916701655.1. Taxonomy (NCBI): domain Eukaryota; kingdom Metazoa; phylum Chordata; class Actinopteri; order Perciformes; family Sebastidae; genus Sebastiscus; species Sebastiscus albofasciatus. The sequence goes on along the minus strand of CAKAOI010052169.1, from coordinate 101,444 downwards.
TCCTCCTCTCTACTGTCTACCTTTGGTCACAGCAGCTGACTGTCCAAAGGTCCTCTCTGTAGCTGCTGCAGTTGCCCCAATGACAAGACCTGCACGCTGTCCAGAAAAAACACAATCATGTTATCTGTGAGGACTCCGAGCCTCCCAGTATATAGGAAATAAAACAGCAGTCACGATTCAGGTACGACTCACGCCGTCAACAAAAGGTCCAACAGACGAATGAAGCGAGATGAAAACCATTTAGCAGAGCTAGTTTGTAAAACATGCAAATTCAAGATGCCCCACAAAATCAAATGGTAATACCCAACAGTCCAGAATTCATCCTAGCATTTTATCTGTTGTCTCAGAATTTCCAAAGCTGCAATGTTTGAATTGATGCACCCAGCAGCAGGACAGGCAGGGTGGAAGAGATCCAGCTAAATGTGCTGCAACATCTGACACCGTTTTACCAATCGATTCTGGTCTCCGTTTAATCGTCAATGTCAAATATCTATTTCCTTCAGTCAGCATGAAAGAAGAGCCACAGCAAGAAAATAAAAGCTATTTGGGATGGCGTTTTTTTTCCCCAAAAGCACCTTGCAGCAGTGAACACCTCCCACACTCTTGAGGGTGGAGGTGTCACTGTCCTGCTCCAACCACAGCAGAGAAACTGTCCAAGAAGACAAAGACAGAAAGGTGGAGGTACATATACCCTGTTCTCTCCAGTGCTTTGCGGCAGGCTCGCACTCCTTTTTGTCCACAGAGTTGTTCTCCATGCCGTCCGATCACCAAACACACATTCCAGACGGAGCGGGACCGAGCAAGAGGCAGTAAATGTGTGTGTGTGTGTGTGTGTTCGGCTGCAGGAGGAGGAGGAGAAAGAAGAGGAAGGGAGGGAGGGCGGGAGGGGAGCACCCAAGCAAGGCTTCCTGTGGGGGAGACGACTGCAGCGAGCGAATGAAGTCCCTCCTGTCAGCTGACTGTCTGCTGCCAGCGCTCTGACGCAGCAACTATAAACGTCTCTGCCTCACCTCCTCCCTCTCTGCTCAGCCTTTTTGGCATGTTCTCCCTTCCTTCCCTCCTCACCACTGCCGAATCTGATCTTCCCTTTCCCCTCCTTTTTCTCCCTCCAACTTCCTCTTACCCCTCCCCCCATTTTCTTCATGCTTTATCTCCCCCCTGCTTTCCCTTCGTCATCCCTCCTCCTGCTGCTGCTGACGAAGCAGAAAGACAAAGCAGATGAATGATTTCTGTCCATCTATGTGAAACTGATTCAGCTGTATTTACTGTACCAGGCAGCATCAACAGAGACCTGCACATTTGTAAAATTAAAACAAGTGGAAAAAAAAAAAAAACATTGCGCACAGAGGCATGAAAGTACTGCAAGTCACCAAACTACACTACTTTTTTCAGACGATTCTATATGATGACTGATACCTGTAGGGCTGGTCATCAAACCTCAACACTCGAAAAACGAGTATCAACTGTGAAGTGCTGAAAGATGGCATTAAACATGTTGTCAGATTGCTAATGTTTTTGTGCTGAAATTCATTATTATTAGGTCTGTCAATCGAATGAAATATTTAATCACAATTAATCGCATAATTGTCCATAATTAATCGCAATTTTTTATCTGTTCAAAATGTATCTTAAAAGGGAGATTAGTCAAATATTTAATACTCTTATCAACATGGAAGTGGGCAAATATGCTGCTTTATGCAAATGTATGTATATATTTATTATTGGAAATGAATTAACATAAAAGAACGACAAATATTGTCCAGAAACCCTCACAGGTATTACTTTTAGAATAAAATATATGCTCCAATCATAACATGTCAAACTGCAGCCCAACAGGCAACAACAGCTGTCAGTGTGTTGTGTGACTTGACTATGACTTGCCCCAAACTGCATGTGATTATCATAAAGTGGGCATGTCTGTAAAGGGGAGACTCGTGGGTACCCATAGAACCCATTTACATTCACTGATCTGGAGGTCAGAGGTCAAGCCCTTTGAAAATGGCATTACAGTTTATCCTCGACAAAATGTAATGTAAGTTTGGAGTGTTATTTAGCCTCCTCCATGACAAGCTAGTATGACATGGCTGGTACCGATGGATTCCTCAAGTTTTTTATAGTTTCATATTATAGCTGTATCTTTACTCTCGTTTTAAAACTGAGCTACAACCTAAAACATCGCAAGTTGTGTTGATGCATTTAAGAAATTAGTGGCGTTGGAACTAATTTGCATTATGACATCAACTTTGACAGCCCTAAATTATTTTCCCGAATAAAATGTTAGAAAATAGTGAAAAATGCTGATTTTGACCGCCCAACAGTCCAAAATCCAACAACATTCAGTTTAGAATGATATAAAAACAGACAGGCAGAGTTAACTTTATGTCAGTCAACTAATCGGCTGATCGTTTGATCAGATAATTCTGGATTTCAACTTTTAAGAATGAAAGTATTACACAATTTAAGTTCTTGTACAGCTACATTTAATAGTTGTTTACTTAATACTTTGGCTTCTTTTGTTAAATGAATAGTGTTTCTATTTTTTAAAAGTAAAATCTTAAAACCTAAAATAATGTTATATCAGTACTGAAACTTGATATATTTCATAGGATAAAACCCAGACCGGAGTAAACTGCTGAAGTGACTCAATCTTTTCAGTCACCTTCACTGATGTCAACATGCAGTTGAGGGATAAGAATTCAAAATATGGGCTGGTTTTCTGCCAAATAAACAATGCTGCCAAGATTTCCAGGCATTATGATGACACTGAACCTAATCTACCAGTCAGAACAAAGAAATCCATCTTAAATTCTAAAGAGAACTGACTGACTTACTAAGGCTGAAATAATCGAAGTTATCTGGTGTAAAAAAAAAATCGGATTATTGGTCGGTATCAGGGAGTTAGACTTCATCATCCAAGCTGTAGTCACTTCGTCCAGTAGATGGCGCCCATCTCATCTTATAAACCCCTCTACCTCTCCTCTTCAAGCTAAACACAAAGGCCCTTACTCATAAAAACACAGACCTGCAGATGTGTGTGTGAAGTTCATTAAAATGCATTGTTTTTCTGTGAATGACAGCGAAGCTTCAGTCTTAGGAGAAAACTCTGGATCAAACAAACTCCTGGTCCCATTATCAAAAGCTATATGGAATGATTTTATATATATTTATTTGACTTAATTTACCCCAGGTCCAGGACAGGTCTACATACAACCATAACAAAAGAATTTAAATTAAAAACAAGACAAGTGAAAGAGATCAGAGCTCAGCACTACAGCACTACATTTTAATCAATGTACCGATTAGTTGATGAATCACTGTTAAATGGTTTTTTTCAGGTTCAGGACAGAGTGTCCCACCAACCTGCCAGCTCTCTTATCATTTGGTTCCCTGCTAGAAACAAAGTTGAAACCTACAGCTCACGAGAGGGCAAACTTTGGTGGCGAAAGAGACGGTTATATAAATAGAGAAGTACAAAGTTTGTGCTGCTTTGTCCTCAGAGAGACAAAGTGACCTTTCACCGTGATAACTTTGCTCTGCACGGTTTCACTGCGGATGACACACCCCACAGTCATTATTTACATCAGAAAACTGGAGACTACAGCTACAGACACAGCTTGAGGAATTTCATTAAGTTTTCCATTCCAAAATAAATGTGAAGCATTCATCAAAGTAGGCAAATCAAACTGAATGTTAATGAAATCATTTGCAACATATTAGGTAAATGTCTATTTTCAAAAAATCCTGCCATCCTGTATCAGTGTAAATGCCTTAACCACCGGGGACGTGACGAATAAACATCCCGAAAATGCGAGATTACTCGCCTGCGAATATTATATGTCTATGGCTTTTATTGTGAAAGGTAAGAACGGAGGGAGTGGATCTGGTCTGTGCTGCCTTTGTCAAAGTAGAAAGGAGTAATAAAATTTCCCATCTCTGTAACATTCATGTTCTGTGTTAAAGTATTAATGACAAAAACAAAAGTAAAAGAAAAATATATATTGATGTACAAATTAATCGCACAATCCCCGCTGTATAAAGGCCTGAACCGTTTCACGTCAAATGGCTGATTTACTAACAAATGAGAGATATTACCTCGGGCATGTTTTTAGAACATTTTCTATGGTTGCTGGTTTAACCCACCGAGCCACCACAGAGAGAGCAACATGCTTTAAATCAGCTTTCTGCAGATTCAGAGTGTCTCCAGACTCCAGATTTCTTGTAATTTGTTCAATATGTTGCTCTATTTATATGTTGAGGTCAATGGTAAGGTCTGAAGTAGTGCTAAAACAATAAACTCATAAACCTACATTAATCATTAATCAAGTTAGAATGTTGGTGATTTTAAGTTATCAATTACTTTTGGGTAACTTCTAAATGTATTTTTGGATTATATAAAGTTAAATCTACCATATGAAACATGATTATGTTAATAATAAAACTAATTATAGGTTTTCATTTTGTCTGGTAAAAGCTAACCAAATATTAGGTGCTGGTCATAGCAATGACATTTTTTAAAAGATCGTTTTCGTGCTTATTTTCAGTTATTGTAATATAATCTGCACTTGCAATCCTAACTCATTAAGCCATATATCAATTTATCTGTCTGCAGCTTCTTAAAAGGAGAACTATGGCCATTTTAAAAAAATCATACATGTTATTCTTATGGTCTAAGACAGTCCACAAAATATCAGTAAACATTTACAACCCTCTCCCAAATTCAAAAACTAGAGTGTTAAAACTCAAACGAAGCTCCATAGACGATGAACTGGGAGAGACAGAGAGAGCACCCAGGGGAACGTTCTGAGTATATGGGTACATGTTGTGTTTCACAACGGAGAACGTGACAATAGAATAAAGCTCATTTGGGTATAAAAAAAAAGAAATATTCTGTGGGTATCCCATTCATCGTCTATGGAGCAGGTCTGGACTTAATAACCTATGGCATCACAAGTTTGAGACTTACTTCTCTTGTATCTGGCTTTGAAAGAGAGGAGCTCATATTAACAAATACTGATTGAAGTTTCCTAGGCCATGGAAATAACATATTGGAATTCTTAATTTAGGTGGTGTTCCCCTTTAAGGCCACCACAGTGATGCAACCAGGCCAGGCCAACAATTAGGCTAGTCAATAGACACAATTACTCCATCGACACAACTAACTATTTTGATAATCGCTTTATCATTTAAAGTACAAATATTTGACTTTTGGTCAGACAACACAAAAGATTTGAAGACGTCACCTTAAATGTAATGTCACCCTCCAGCCCCCCAAAGAAAATTAAATAATCGGCAGAATAATGATTAAGAAAAACTATTTCTTTGGTGCAGCCCTAATAACCCTTTGTTGCTATTTGTGTTAAGACAAAATACAAACTGAGTAAAGAGGATATTAAAAAAAATTCCTGTATCAGCAGCAGTATCAGTAGAGTAACTTATTAAGATTGGTAGAAAAAAAACTCAGATGAAACGAGCTGCTCTCAGCGTGAAGGGAGATTTATGTTCAGATTGCAGCTCTCCACCTCAAGTTGTATAATGAAGAACATTTGCTGAGTGGTTTCTGGGTCGGAGAACCCTTTGTGGGCCTGCCAGTGTCGCAATGCAGGGAGGAGGAGGAGGCTTTAATTAACAGGAGATCCCTCCAACACACACACACACACACACACAGTTAAAACATCCCAAAGAGCAAAGTCCTACTGCTCCAGTTACACAGTAGCTGTCTACACTGTGGATGGTATTAATATGACTGTATATTAACTGATCAATATCAGTTTAAATAAAACTGAGTCATCCATTAAAATGAAGACTAAGTGATGTTGTCTTCAGAGAGACAGCGGAGCCTCGGGGGGCCATTCATCACTTTCTAAAAGCCCTGAAGAAGGCAACTCTGCATCTGTCTGACAAACGGTCTATGAAATATCATTACATCACAGTGTTATTCTCACAGTTACCTCTGGGTACAATAAAAATCAACTACAAACACTGGTTTACACATCAACAATGGAAGATTTTAAACTTGCCATGGATATTAGAGGAGGTGGTGGTAGCACCATTAAGGTTATCAAGTGGACTTTATCAATTGCAATAATTCTGTCCACAATAGAAGAAAAATCCCTCCCAAAAAAACCCACACCAATCATCCTTAGGGCTGCAATTGACGATTATTCATTAATTGGAAAAAAAAAAAGATGATGTCTTCAAATGTCTTGGTTTTGTCCGGCAACAGTCCAAAAAAACAAAGATGTTCAGTTTATTGTGATATCTGCCACTTGTGCTTGATTAAACAACTGAAATGAAAAATTTTTGTACTTCAAAAGCAGTGAGTTTTTTGGGAAACTCATTTCCTCTCCTGTGAACTGAACCTACTGGTGAATCAGGAGCACAAGTTGTGCTTTCTACCATAGTTTTAGATTTAACTTTATTTGTTTGTCATACATATGAATGCTACTTAAAATCTAATGGACTAGTCTATAGCGTGTACTTGATCTTCTAGAAACCATAATCTGTCATTTATCATATCAAACCAAGTTAAAAACCTGGCAAAATAACCCGCCTATGTAATTATTTAGTGTGGTTACCGGATAGAAAATTCAACACCGTTTAAAGTCATCACAGCTCAAGTTATCTGGCACAAATGCTGCAGCATTTAGCCTCAGGTACACACAATTTGATGCAATCATGCATTACAGGGTGTGGGAGAGATCGTAAACCACATAAATCAGAGCCAGTAACAGGGTGTGGCTGGTAGCTCTGGGTGTATGAGTGTCGTTGTGAGTGGGTGTTGGGGCCTATCAGGTGGTGTTGGGTTTCAGACTGGCATCTCGAGTTAATTCCAGAGCAGAGAGAAACTAAAAACAGACAGAAACGTAATTCAAGTTGACAGTTCAAATAGTGTTTGCAGGTGGTCAACATCTGTATACAACGATTTCTCATTTCTGATAATCATGCATAAAATATATTTTTTCAGATGATTTAAAAAAAAATAAATAAATAAATAAAAAATAGTCTCCTGCTTCCAACAAAAAACGTTATCACATTTTACTTACCACATCTTAAAATGTAAAAACAAAATGATCAGGTACATAGAGATGATGTTATTCTAATGAGACAGAAATGCACAAAATGCAGCAAAAGCAAAAACGTTGAGCCACAATGGAACACACACCCACACAAATTAAACCAGACTTTACAAAATGCGAGGGTTAATTATCAAAGAAAATGCAAAAAGGGACGATGCAAGAAAGGAAAGGTGATACTAAGGAGAAAGTGATGGGATTTGAAGTAAATAGGCTACTGGCTGGGGGTTGGTTGGCTGGGAGAAAATAACAGAGGAGAAAAAAAGAGTGAAGATGAAAATTATGCCGATGAACATGGAAGTGCCAGTGAAAACTGATGAGGATGTGGGGGGTGGGTGGGGGGTGGTTTCCATGCCGGGACTGGTTTATTTTACCTGCTCTTATGTTCACGTTTGGCATCTTAAACCCTTTCCCGCCTTCCACGCTCTTCTTAGCGACAGCCTCCTCTGGTTTGCGGACAGGGGAGTGAATGAGCGGAGCTTGGGGCGGGGGCTGCTGAATGTCGAGCTTCTCCAACTCGGCCTTGCTCTTCTGGGGGGAAGCCTGGGTAAGGAGGCGGTAGGAGCTCTGACTTGGAGCCTCCTCGTCAACCTTGGGGGGTGGGGCTACTTTTGCCACAGTTGGAGCTGAAAATGGAGGCACATCTTTCTGCCCAAAGCTAAGATCATCATCCATGGGGATCTCTGGGGGCTTGGAGGAGGCAAACTTGGAAGTATCCAGAGCCTCAAGAAACTCATCGATAACACCTCTGGGTGGACGCTCAATGAACTCGAACTCCTCAGAGGAGACTTCATGCTCAGAGACCTCCTCAGCCACCTCTGGCTCCTCCAATTTCATCCTCTGGTCCATCTTCTCCGTTTCCACCTGGAAGCTGGCGGGGTTCTTGGCCATAGCTTCCAGGACTGGAGACAGGGAGTCTGCTGTTGGCGACTCGGAATCTGAATCCTCAGCGGGGGTCTTTTTGCTCTGGAAGTCCAGAGGCTCAAACTTTTCGGTCATTTTGGGAGAATCGCGGCTTGAAAACCAATCTTTCTGCTCGATCTTGACTGGTTCATCTTCTTTGACCTTAGCGGGGTTGGTTTCCTCCGCCTCTTTGACAAGATCAAATGCACCAAAGCTTATGTCGTCTTCGACTTTTCCTTTGTCGGCCGCTCTCACTTCCATCTCCTCAGTCATCTCCTTCAGCAGGGACACTTTAGCATCAAAGGCAAATGGGTTGTTAGCTGACAGATTGATTGGAGGGTTTGGCGACTCCATCATCCTCCGTTCAAGGATGGGACTCTGCTCTGGGCTTCCCTCTGAGGAGCCGGAGTCCAATTTTTCGGGGTTGAGTGGGGAAGACTTCAGGATGTCCGGAAGCGATGGTGGCATAGCAGAATCTTCTTCCTTCTCCTCATCATCATCATCATCATCATCATCATCTTTGAGACCAGATGAGAACTGATTCACTGACTGCATGAGTGAATCAGAGGCCATCTTGCCCGTCTCAAATGTTTTCCCCTCGTCTAAGAAAGATGGTGGGGTATCCTGGGATTCTCCAGTCAGGCCATACTGGACCAGATCAGGAGTGGGACTCTCTGACATTTTTGAGGCCCTGCTGTCGGACTTGGAGTCTCCAAAATGGGAGTAGCCACTGTCTGCCAGTGGGGAATAGCCCTCAAATGGGTTATTATTCTTCTTCACCTCATACATCAGGTCATCATCTTCGTCAGACTGGTTGCCGTGCAGGTCTGGCTCGTACCCGGAAGAGCTAATGGGAGCTGTGTCCTTGGAGGAGGTATCCATGGAGACCTTGGAGTTGTCTTGAGATGCTAGGAATGGTGAATCCCAGTGCTCTGTTGGGTTAGAGGAGGCAAGGTGAGACTCGGGGACCTTCATCTGGGGGTTCACGGGGGAGGGGCCAGTGGAGGACCTGTCTGAGCTAATCAGCTTCTCCTCGGGTGAAAATGAAACTCCGCTGTCTTCACACGGATTATGAGGCCCTGGGTCTTTCCCTAAACTCAGGTAAGGACCAGCTAACGGATCTAGAATGTCTTCCTTAATCTTACTACGGCCGGGTCCAGAGTCACCCTCTTCACCCACCCAAGGCATGTCCTTGGAATGAGTAGTGGGGGGTTCAGTGGAGAAGGAGCCAAAGGATGCAGCAAATCCCGAAGTAGGGGGCTGGTTGGGACTCTCGGTCAGAGAGAGCTCCTCCAGAGAGTCGGGAGAGTGAAGAGGGGAGAGAGGAGAGATGGGAGCAGGGGAATCACCCTTCTGCCCAAGTGCTTGAGTAGAGAGGGAGGAGGGAGAATGCAATACAGCACATATCAAAGACATACTCCATTCCTTACAGTGCCCACCAAACCTGGGTAGAAGTGTTATTACAAACATTTTGAAGGAGGTAAGACCAGACAAGTGCTGCTAAAAGGTTGGCTGTGGGTGGTAGACGGTTCACACACTGTTTTGGTAAATGACTGACCAATTTTGTTTATTCCAAAAGTCAGTATAATGAGTGTTGAACATAACGGCAAAGAGGTCACACATTCAAAAGTCAATTTCTTGGCCTTTCTTTAAAACAGGAGAAGAAAAACGACTTTAAACCAATACTGAGGCTTAACAAATTTAGGCTGTTATCGGGATAAAACAATCCTGTTCAGTCTCATCCAGATAAATTTGTTCTTTGAATGCAGTTTTAGGACTTTGTTAATCCTGGATGAAGTTATTTGAAAAAAATTTGCACTCTTATTTTGAAATAAAGACAAATTGAGTAGAGAGTCGAAACCATGATCAGATTGGCTGAGTGCTGATCGTGTGATTGCAGTTACGTGAGGTAGGTATGTTGGGAAACCTCCCAACATGCACTGGCGCAACATATCCATGGACTCGTCTCATTTTATGTATGCCTGCATTGTTACTAACAATCTAATAGATGTTTGTGATGGACTTGTTTTTGCTTTGAAATTTTGATGTCCAATTGTTGCTTGCCCCACTTGACTTGACTAATGTAGCCCCATCTTCAGTTCGCATCTCAGGTAGGGAAGGAAACCAATTTATCAGCTCTAACAGCTTTAACAGTCAGCTATGTTTTTTGGAATCAAACAGGACTAGAATATAATGTTTCCAATGTGGTTTGGGAGAGCAGACTACCTTCCACAGTCAGGATTTGGCAGCATTTGTCTGGTGGTCTGTATTTACCACCCTGGTTGGATGCATGGTGGTAAAATATGTTTTTTCCCCAGGTCTGGCGCCAATTAACCATGCTCAATCCGTCTTACAAACACAAACTGTTAAGTGATGGTAGATAATGATTCCTCTCAAAGAACTTTTACAAAATATTGTGAAATATAATAAATGAATATTGCTTCAATCACTGAGGAGAATCATTATTCCTACTATACTACTTGTGTAAGTTCATGTCAATCTACTGTACAACAATCACATGTGAGTCACAATGCAACACAAGCAAAGTCAAACATCCGATTTAGTGTTTAAGATACAAACCCACAAGCATCCTATGTAAATGCTATTTATAGGTGACAAATCTACAGCTTCTGACATGCAAAGGGTTATTTTTGCCACTTAAATGACAAACGGAGGGGAGTGAACTAAAGAAGTGGTGAAAGAATATAATAAAAAGAGGAAGATGTAGGGAAACACAGCGAGCAGAGAGAACTTGCCTGTAGGGAATTGCATCAGAGGATGAGGCTGAGCTTTAGAAGGAGAAGGTACATCTGTGGAGGAAACGAGAGAAAGCAGCAGAAAGTGAGTTTAGTCAGCCCAGAAGAGAAAGACCAGGAGGAGTGGCAGATAGCAGCTTCATTACAAAGGAATGCAGTTTGTGATGTCCAAAGTAAAGTGAAAACCACGTCCCTAAACTAACTGAATGGTACATGGCAGTAACTCTCAGCTGGGATGTTTTAATTACAGCTTCTGTGTGTAGTTAAGGAAAACGGGGGGACACGTGGGTCCCTGCAGGGTATTCTTCACCCAATTTTAAATTGTATTTAGCTTACATTGCTTACTTAACAAGTTCTCAGGTATGTTAATATTTGTTAAAGGTTTCATTTGGTAGTGAAGGGGAGGACAGAACGTTGATGTCATAGCAAGACATAACAGACATGACAGCTTGCTATAGAGAAAGATAAAGAAGGCTCAAAGCATACAAAAGAGACAGCTGTCGTGATGGGACACAAGAATAGAAAGAATTCCCCTCCGATCAGGAGGAAGCGATTATGTTTAGTGGTTTGTAATCCTCAGATTTCACAGAAGTGAGCAACACGGACGATTCAGCTGCATACAAAACAAGTTAGTAAACAGAAATGTAAAAAATATATAATCTAAATAAAATGAAATACTTTCAAAGCTCGAGCAGTTATGTAACTAACACAGCACATTTTAACACATCAACATGGCTTCGGTGATTTGATCAGTGATGTTGCCAAAGAGGAAATTCCATTCATTCCAAGTTCTGTCAATTCAACCAAAAAACAGATGGCTAAAAGCAAATTAAGGTGAATCAAATCAAGGAGGAGGAATATTTCTGGGGGGGTTTTTCTTCCAAAAATCCAAGTGGTCCAAAGTGAGAGATAATAAAGATCAATGAATAAACTGCTACTTCAACTATGTGTGATGTATAAAAACTGAAGCAAGATTCTCCAACTACATGGCACTTTTTTCTTCTCAGGTTTATCCACAAACAGATTTTAGTGGATTATAGTCCGCTGTTTTCAAAACAGCCTGTAGTAGTTTGACTTGTCTAAAGCCAGGGTGCCAGTTAGTGTCAAATCCCTCAAATTATTATTAATAGTGCACAGGATACATGAAATTCTCAGTAGCTCACAAGACTTGGAAAAATAACATCAAATTAATCCAACAACCAGCAAGCTAATAATTCAACACACACATTAAATACTCTTGGTTCACCCCAACAGTGTATTTCACCCAGATTAAAAAGAGTCCTTTGCTCAGTTCAAAAAGTCCTCAACTCAATACCAATTTGTGGATCCCTTTAACTCTAAAGCAAAGCAGAATATTAAAGCTGCAGTAGTCAGTATATTTTTGACATCATTGGGCAAAAGCTCCATAATAACCTTTCAGCATATTGTAATTCAAGTGTTCGGAAAGAAAACTAGACTTCTGCTCCTCCTCATGGCTCCGTTTACAGGCTTTAGAATATCTAGCCCGTGACGGGAGACTTTGACCAATCACAGGTCATTTCAGAGAGAGAGGGTTCCTATTGGCTGTGCTCCGGTCATGTGACCAGAACTTGGTGTTCCTTCACCAGACTTCACAATGGCTGCCGCCTCCCAAACTTTCTCATTTTATCGCTAAACCGTGGACTACAAGATGATTCTGAGAACATTGGAGGAGAGAAATAGACATTAACGTAACAGAATACTGATTCATATTTGATCAGCGCTGCCTAGTTTGACCATTTGGTCGGAGTTCGCGAGTGATTGACAGCCGGCTCTCATAGACAGCAGCTGGATAGCAGACCTCAGATCAGCTCTGACAGCTTGTCTTTTTTTTCAGGTTACCTGTTTCATGTACTACTGTCACAATATAGTGACTGTTTGCTCCAATCTCACCTACTTCAGCTTTAAGAGCTCAGCTCAGTTATAAAGTTTCCCACATGAGAAACCTTGCTGGAAATCAATCTGATTTATATGTGATTTTTTTTTGGTAGTACCGAAAGTACCAGAAGTAAAGAGTGGCGGACTGATGTCAGGTCTATGATAAGGTTTAAGATTTAAAAAAAAAACAACAGTTTGGCACGTTGTCGTGGGTACGCAAGAAGTTAACACTGTTGAACGGGTTAGACGTCTTTCCACAAGTGAGCAGTCAGAGCCCACAGTATTGGTTTTATTCTCCAACATATGCATTTATAATAAGTATATATAATATGTCATCAGGTGCGTGGGACCGAGTCTGTACAGGTAAAATCGGCATTCCTTTTCAGTGTCATAACATACATAAGTCAAATAAGAACAATCCGATATGAAACACATTTTTTAGATTCAGAACAATTAACACGTTGTCATTATGTCCATGTCCATTGCAAATTAACATCCATAAATCTGCTTAGAAATCACAGGGAAAAAAAAGACACCTTGCCTGAGAATCTTCATGTTTTTTAAGTTTTCTTCAGTATCAAAGCAATCGAGTGAGTTGTCTGTACATCCATGGGTACATTGCAAACGGGAGCAGCTAATACCAAATTCGGCTCCAGGGATGATGTATTTTTGTAGGCCAATCAGGAAGCTAACATCACCCTGGTTCCCTCAACAAAATGTCAATGGGATTATTCCATTGGGTTTTAGATTATTGCAGAGAATGAGCCCTGTGGCAAACTAACGTTTATGATACGTACACGTTTTGTTCCGTAAAATAATCTCCACAAATGAACACCATTTTATGATTTTTGAAATGTACATGCAATCGCCAGAAGTAAAAAGCAAACGTTGGCTGTAAACTACACCACGGTCGCATGAGCTTGAGTATACACAACGAGGCTGTAAAGGCGGACGAGTCGGCATGATGACGTCTTGTAGTCCCTTTTAGTCACTTATTAGCAACCGCCTTTTTTAAGACATATAAAAGGCTTCAAAATTCACGTGGGATATTTAATGACATATTTTATATCCCAGAACTAAACGTGAAAATCTCTTCAGCTTGTGTTAACCACAGACCTTATTTCAGGCATCTAACTATAAAGCCATTCAAAAAACCTGTTGACTTCCAGTCGAGGGAACCGGAAGTGCTACTATGCTAACTCATTTCCAAGAACTCATTCTTGTAGCACTCCAATTGCCAAATTGTAAACAAATGTAGGCTAAAAACCTCAAGTTGTAGCTCACAGTGTAACTTACTGAATCCATGGCAACATTATAATTCCTGTTACATCCATGATCTCCTTCAAGCACAAAAAGATGCTTAACTTTCCCCGAGGCTTAATCCCTGAAGTCATTAGGAAAATACAGACAGGAAAAAGTAAGTGACAAGAAATGGGAAAGTGCTCTTAAGCAAGGCACTAGATTGGCAAAAGTAGATAGGAAAGAGCTCCGTTTGCATTGAGAGACTCCCACTGTGAATATGAAGCAGGGTGGGACTCAGATACACTCCTCAGGTTCACAATAGATTATCAAAGTTTCATCATATGAGTGTCAAGGACAAAAATCAAACTTAGACAATCAGTCTAAAATCTAAGCAATACTAAGCTGATCATTAGATTTGTTGGCATTACGTACATCAGAAGCTTCAGAGAATCAGTCTGTAATACAAATATATGCTGATCTCATAATCCAATAATCATTTGGCCAAAGTGATTCTTCAAATAAGGCCGTTTTGTTTGGTTACCTCTGCTGTCAAGTTTTACGTTCCAGCCATGAAGACCTGTAGGGTTGAACCAATAAGACAGATTTAACATTTAACAGGTTGTAAGCTCATTCAGCATCAGATTCAAAGGGAACCAAAAGGATTCAAAAACCTTTTCCAGTATAGTTCAACATCGAAATTTGAGTTTTTTTACATTCTGTCTGAATGACATAGGATGCCTCTAAACAAACTTTGTGGTTATATTGTACTAATGTGCATATGCAGACATTTCTTATGCATTTGTGAAGTTACAAACACCAGAGAAGATGAGTTCAAGTCCATCATGCTTTTATAAATATGTTTGAGTATGGTGACACATTCTCAAATCACTGATAGGATTAGGGCTGCTACTAACCATTATTTTCATCTGCCGATTATTTTATAGATTAATCGTTTGGTCTATAAAATGTCAGAAAATTGTGAAAAATGTCCATCTCAAAGTCCAAGGTGATGTCTTTAAATGTCTTGTTTTATCGGTCCAAAACCCAAAGATATTCAGTTTAATATGATCTTTAAACAGAGAAAAGAAGGAAATCTCCATATTTGAGAGGCTGAAAACATCAATTTCTGACATCTTTGCATGAAAAATTAACGATTAATCAATTATCAAAGTAGTTGGCGATTATTTTTCCATTGATCGACTAATCGATTAGTTGACTAATCGTTATGGCTCGAGATAGGTTTACTATTCAGCTACCTCTTGTCTGTTTCCAAATCAATAACAAAATCAACTGAAAAAGTCAAAATAAATAATTTGGAGTAGCATTTATGTCTGCTACAGGAAGTCCCAAGTATTTTTTGAGAGTGATTAAACATAACAGGCTATAAAGCACATAGGTTGCAACTGAATGGGAGAGCTCAATCTATAGTACATACAGTATCCTGTTATTGGTGAATAGACTTAAGATTTAGACTACACACAATAGTAACTGGGCCATCCTGAGCAAATGTAACCAGATTAGAGTCAACATCGCATGCCATCCTAAACATAGCTGGGAACAACGGACACTTCTTCTAGCTGCAGACAGTTACAATTTGTAGCAAGCAGCTAAAGCTTTTCAAGTTTTAGTCGTATTTGCTGATAAATGTCAGAAATTAGTTGTAACTAACTTTTTACCAGCTTCTCAGGTACAATTTAAGCTCTGCATTTTTTGCTGGTATAAATTCAAATCATTTCTCTTTTCAGCTTGATGGAAGCTGCAATTTGCAAATGTTGATATTTAAATAGGTGAATAATATTGCCAATATTTGCATGAAACTGTTTTTTGGAAGACGTTGGGCTTTTTTGGGGGACTGTATCCCATATTAAAAAGTTTTGGCCACATGTTACAACGGTCGCCTAGTTCAAGGATTCTGGAGTACAAACGGACATGAGAATAATGAAGTGATCCAAAAATTCAATTTAGTCCAATTATCGGGCTTCAACAACGGTGGGAAGCAGGAAGAAAAAGTCATGTAAATTCAGATAATTAACATCTAGAAGATGATCTACAGTTACCTCTCTTCAGGAGCTTCAGGAGAGATGAATGCTCTATCACATTATTGTTAAAGCCAAGCTACAAACTTCAGCTCAAGTGTCCTACAAGCTTTCGAACAAACTTATAAAAGCCCATATGAACCAACTCTTGCTAATTGCACCTGCTATTTGCAGACCAAGTCCTTTGACATGAGGGAGCAAAAATCAGCTGGAAGTGGAGAGGTCAGGACTGTAACCTGAGGTTCGGTTCAGCTCACTGGTCGGGTTACAGCCGAGTGAGCCAACACACATCAGTGAATTAACACGGTGTAGTACTACAGCATAGTCCTAGATGGTCCACACTTCATTATGCTTCTCAAATTAAATAATGGAGTCATCATGTCGTACCGTGTTCAGTGTCTTGTGGCGATTTTTAAAATGTCCTCAGTTAAAAGTAGAGAATTACATGTTGACAACTACTGGATCCTTTCCATCAGTGACGTGTTTTATCGGCAGGAATGTCCTTATAAAATGCACAAATTTCCTTAAAAATTAACAATTCCAAGCAAACTGTGGCTCAATCAAGACCAACAACATTGGTTTATTTATTTTACATATGCGAAGAGTTTCATATCTGATCTTGCATACATTCATTTGCCAGTGTGATAAATATTGGATTTTTTTATTGAAAGTGATACGGGGGTTAAACAATTGGTCATCTTCAGAAAAGTAATGGCAACGATTTTGATAATTAAGTAATTGTTTAAGTGAAAAACGTTTATAGTGTTTATAAAGTAAGAATACCAACAATTCTCAAATATATATATTTATTTATTTATTTGAAATAAGTTATGAGACCGATTGTGTCTTTTTTCATGTAGAGTTTGGCTCCCGTTTATTGTCACAATAGAATCAAGGCCTATTGAAAGAGGCTGGGACATGGCGGACATGGGTCGTGAGAGAACAAATAACTTGAGTTTTCAATTTAATTAAATAATTACATATTTTCATTCTATTAATGTCGCAGTTAGGGAAGGCTGTGTTAAGTTGTTTTACATTTTCTTTTCTGTATTGTTTTTACAGACATGTACATTTGGGCCACCAAAAATGTACTTTGGCCTCCAAATTTAGGGGCTTGGTGGCCTATGCCTAAAAAATATTAGCATCTATCCCTGCCCTGTAATACTGTGATATTAATTTCAACTAGGCCTATATTGCCACGCCCTCATGAATATTACCAATTCATTTTTTCTTCTTCAATCAAATCTTCAAAACTGCAATCAAATTAGTATTTTCATAAACAAACAAATTGCTGTACAGGAGTTGTTCCTTTGGTCTCTGACCTCAGAGGGAATCCTCTAACTCTGCCAGTTTAACTTTCTTGCTCACATGCTGAGGTATTTGTCTCATCCTTGAGCTATAAGTATCTCGAGGAACGCTTTTACAGCTCGACACTGATATATGACTTCTGGCCAGTGACTCACCTGCTCCCATCTTGTAAAATAAAGAACTCAATGTACGATTCTCTGCTCAGTGACAGTTTCAAAAACACAAGAGCCCAAAAGTATGTAACTTTATGTGACTCTTTCCAGTCAAGTTAAGTTAACCAGAGCAGGATACTTTTGATTGCTGGTTAGTTTAATGACAGACAAACAAAATACCTGCAGTGACAACTAATTTCATTGAAGCTGCAGACTCTCTACAATCTACAAAAATCAACAGATAGATTCAGAAGTTTTTGGGGAAAAGGGAACACAAGAATCAGATCCTCGTGTTTTCGGATTCAGCTTTGTTCCATGTATTTAATCTGTCATGTTCCTGCCTACGGAGAGGACACAGAGTGAGAGGGAAACTTGCCTCCAGCAAAAACCAAACCAATCCTAACTGCATGATGTCTATCCACCCTGTAATTACTTTTAAAGGTTACTGAACTATTGACATGACCTGATAATTCAAATTTTGTTCTACTATTATTCAGTGCCGAGTCTGCAGAGAAGTTAATCAGACTGAGCCAGGCTAGCGGTTTTCTTCTGCTTCCAGTCTTTATGCTAAACTAAGCTAACCACTCCAGCTCTCTGCTGCATGGACACAGCAGATATCATCCGATTTTATCTAATTATAGATGTTTCAGTTTCAACTTACATGTTGATCAATAAGTAACTAGAAATATCACAGATATGTATGAGGTAATTTAGCGCTTTGGTAAAGATCTTGTAAAACTGCTTGTTCAGGCACTTTTGAGAACGTTGTCTTCCTTTGTTAAAAAGGGTTTATAGAAAACTATATTCATATTTCTTAAAGTAGGGTATCAAAAAAGTACCGTAGTATCAAAAATGTTAGGACTGCCCAATGTGACGTTGAATGTCAACAAAAAGTCCAAAACCATTCCGCTTCTTTTGAAAAGTTGGAAAATATTTGGCTTTTTTTTTTTTTTTTTTACTATTTTTGCTTGAAAACGACTGAAGCTCAAGTTATCTTTCTGTCGATCAACCAATCATTCCACCTTTAAACATTTTCAAACAATAAAAATAAATCACAGGAGAGCTTCTGAACAATTCTGGCGACAGTAAAAAGAGATTCTTTAAACCATTTCCTGCTCCAATGCTCCACTGTTTGACTTGGCCGTTGATTTATTTTATTTTTTTTACATAAACTTCTCTCATAACAGCGTTAAGGCCCTAAACTCATCTTCAATCAGCACAACACGGGTAAGTATCTTCAGCTGTGGAAATCTCAGCGCTTATCACAGCGATAAGAAGCGAGATTTAAAACAGATTGACATGTGGTTCTCATCACATTTAGGAGTTTGACTCACTTCTAGACTGAAAGACAGCTGCTGTGTTAGCAGAGTAAAAACAACAGATAGAAGCTGGTTGGTGTGGTTGCTTTGGGTGGAGGGGGTCTGACTCTGAAGCACTTAACCCCATGTGTAGCCTTCACCAGGATACAGAGAAAACAACAACACTGGACAGCACACACACACACACACACACACACACACTGACTGAGCTTTAAGCCTCTGTGACTTGTGTGTCTGACATCTCCCCTCTCCATCTAATCCACCTGACCACATCACAAGCTCTTCACAAACACACACTGACGGATGTAGGTGACCCAAAAATAAGATGTAGGCCGGCAGTGATCGTCGATTAACCAGACTGTCAGTCACGCTGTCGGGCGGGGCCAAGGGTGGGGACAAAGACTCACCTCAAACACCTTTTTTAGGGTGACGACGTGAATTTGTGTGATGTAAAGTCACAACAGAACTCATTGGATCAGACTCGTGTTCAGAGAAGAGACGATGGATTAAAGACAAAGAGGAAAGAATCGTGCAGGGGTGATATCTGGCTGCAGAGTACTATGCATTTTCCCCACAGACAATAGTATGTTACTGGTCTTTGACACTGAGTTTGAGCCACATTTAATAATAATAATAATAAATTTTATATAGCGCTTTAAAAAAGGCACTCAGGCACTTTGATTTAATTAAGTCATTCAATTTAATGAGTATTAAAAATGTTCAATAATAGTGCCAAATTATCATTATTAATTAATCTGACAATCATTTTCTCCATTAGTTGATTAATAATTTGGTCAATAAAATGTCAGAAGGCAGTGAAAAATCAAATATTCTTCAGCACAAGGCAACAGCCAATCAACAGTCCAAACCACTAAATAATAACTATTTTTTATAACTATAAAGTACAACCAAGAAAAGCATCAAATGTTTTTTTGTTATTGCTTGAAATATGACCTAAATGAGTAATCGATGTCAAAATAGTTGTGGATAATTTTGTTTGATTTCACTAATTAATCAAAATCAACTGAGCTCCACTTTTTACAATACCTTACTGAGGCATATAAACATTTATTTCTACTTTGTTAAATTTAATAAAAGAAGCAAATGTTAAATGTTGTTGAAACACAAGCGAGTGTGCATGAACTTTGTCCAAATAAAATACAGTCTAAAACTACAAGCATTCAAAAAGCAAATTCAAATATCCCAACTGAAATGTCTACAAAGAGTTACTTTCAAAAAGAAAAAAAAAAAGAGTGAAAGACTTGAAGACCATCTAAAGACATGAAAAAAAGAGGAAATTTACAAAAAAATTAACAGAAAACTCAGACTCGAATTATTCTTAAGGGTGGGGAAATATGAATGATTTCTTTTTGTCTTTTGTTCACACTTGTGTCTGCCTTTCACTGAGGCTCGTGGTCTATCCACCTCCATCAGTGGGCCTTGCCAAGCAGCCCCACCCTGCCTCTCTGGTGCCTGCTTCCCATGCCTGGAGGAGGCGAGACAGGCCTGTTCACTTGCTATCTGCCACATCCCAATAAACGTCAACAATAACAGCATCACCTCAGAATACACAATTCCTGAAATCAAGTCCAAACATTAGAGAAACGTCACTTGAACATCTTTCAGAGCTGTGATAGCAGCAGAAAGAGGACGTGAGGAGGCTCTCAGGCCTCTCGAGCTACATTGTTTTCCTGATTTAGGGTGTTGGTTTGGGTGGAGATGGAGGGGGGGGTGACTGAAAACAGACGGCAACAGAGCAGAAGAACTGACACTGATTGAAGGCGCTGAGGTTAGTCTGGTAATAATATGGAAAAGCTAGGAAGCCGACAGGGAGTGGACGCAGAACGGATTCCTTTGTTGTGACTAATCTCTGTTACAGCTCCGGTTCACCGTGCGGTGCTAACGGCTCCTTGCTTCCATTATCGGACATGCTCTCGTCCAACGTGCCATCTTTTTTTTTAACCTAATTCATCCGTCATGATTTAAAACCCCATCTTGCATAGTCTAAAACAGCCATTTTAATTCAAATCCCCAGATTTCAGATAAATAAACCAGTGTGTTGTTACGTTAGCCTACTGAAGTCAACCTGACACAAGACAAGAGAAACATCACACCATCGGGCCGTTTGATACCCTCACCGGTATCAAAGCTCAGGAAAAAGGCAAACCCGCCCTGATACTATTTCAGCACAGTTATTTGCTTTGTTGTCTGGCTACAACCGACAGAAAAACAAGTAAAAACGCCCGTGTCCGATAATGGAACTCCGCTAGCAACTAGAGTTAGCAACAGCGTGCACGCAGCGGGTGGAGGCGCAGAGCAGATGGGCGCTGCTCAGTCTGACTCAATCAGGACAAATATAACGATGGAACATCAAATACACAACGGTACTTGTGAAACATGTAATAAATACACCACTGATAGTATTAGGTTAAAGGAGACAGTTGTTAACACATTGTTGAAGGCTAAAATGGTGCAACAGCTCCACCTCATCCAGCAGCAGCTCCACATGATGCTTCCTGTCGGGTATGTGTCTAAACAGGTGGGCCCAGTAAACCCGGGTTAACCTGGTAGCTTATTCACCGGGAAGATGTGCAAAAAGGCCGCACATTTCTCCATTTATCAAACTATATAAACACATGTCTGCTTAAAAATGTGTTTCTCCCCATTCAGAGCATCCAACTGTCAGACAGCAGGTTAGCGTGAAGATGAATCAGGGCTAGCATCACTAGCATCACTAGCTAACCGGCTAGCCTCGCTGTGACGGAACATTCATGTTAATAAATAAGGAGGAACATTTCAACATGGTTTATCGTTTACAGGTGAATAAAGTTGGTTAAAGCGACACATGTGTCGCTTCGCCCCGCTGATGTGTCTCCATGTCGGCGTGTGACGAGCACACGATGCTAACCTGGTTCAGATGAACCGCAATGAACCGATAAAGATGGAAAATTACCCGTTTCACTCCATCTCACTCAAATATACTAATATAGATTTATTAATTCATCTATTTAAACGGCTAAAACTCGCTCCCATATTAATGTATATCATTGTTTTTAGTGAAGACACTCACATGATGCTGGAGCCGGTGCTTCCTCTTTCACCGCAGGTTGCTCTGCTGCCTCTGCGGGGGCTGCGGCTGCTCTGCTGGGTTCAGCCGCTGGGAGGGCGTCGCTCTGCGGGGCAGGTTTGGGCTCGGGTTCGGGTTCTGGTTCTGGTTCAGGTTCTGGCTCCGGGTCGATCTGTGTACTCTCGGGTTCGACTTTGGGGGCGACGACTTCAGGCTCCTCGGCAATTAAAGACGGGATGTCAGTAAGAAAAGAGAAGCTGGTGGAGTCTGGCATCAAAGTCTCCGGTTCAGGTTCAGGTTCTCTTGCGTCAAGCAGTGACATCGGTTCCGGCTCCAGTAACGTTACTGGCCCCTCTTCCGTGTACTCGTGTGGCGCACTGTCTTCAGCTAGGTGTCGGTCCAGAGCGTCCTGAGCCCCGCCGACCAGGTCCACTATGTCATCCACGCTGAACAGGTCCTGTTTGGGCTGGTCCAGCTCGGGTCCCGGTTCGGCCTGGTAGTGGTGCACCTCCTCACTGAACATAGGCGTGCTGGAGGAGACATGCTCGCTGTCTGCCATCTTTCTTTTCTCCCCAAACTGTCTTCTAAGGTGGACAAAGTTTCAGAGCCGCTAGTTCTTGGGCTCGGACTCCTCGTGTGACAAACTTCCACCGGGGAAAAGCTCTGAAACTGCACCGAGATCCTCCTTCGGTACGTCTGCTCCTGACACCGGATAAAGTTGGACAAGTGCGCCACACGACAGTTGAGTCGGACCCGTGTCTGTCTCTCAGATGGACACTGCGAAGTTGAGAACTAGAGGAGGGGAACTCTGCTGACCAATTACCTGCGGGTTAACACCTGAGTGACACGACCTCTGGCCAATCACAGCGTGTCAAAGTAGAGGCGGACTCCGCCCAGCAGAGTGGAGGTGTAATGGGACACCTCCTCCTCCTCCACCAAACCCTGCTCAAATTTAGGAGGAGCAGAAAGTTCAGTCTGTTCTCTGACATAACTTCAGCTCCACCAGGGCACTTCTTACATAACTTTAACTTAGGCTCCTCTTCTTTTACACCAAGTCCTCCTGCTGCTGTACAGCACATGTCAAAGACGAGCAGTAAGCTACTGGAAGAAGTACTCAGAAGTTTTGCTTAAGCATGACCATAATGTAAAACAAAATTCCAGTAAAAGTCATACTTCAAAAGTATCATCAACAATTAAAGTAGGCTATCAAACGTCACACAGAATGACTCATTCAGACCTTTATTTGATTATTATTTTTGAACTGCATTTAGAGGTGTTACTTGAGTAAAAGTTGCAATACCACAGTGTAAAAATACTCAGTTTCAAGTAAAAGTACAGAGCATAGACTACTAATGAAATAAAAAACTTGAAACTTAATGTTGTCATATAAATGTAGTGGAGTAAAAAGTACAATATTTCCCTCTGAGATGTAATGGCATACAAGTTTAAAGAGAATAAAATGGAAATAATAGAGTAAAGCACAAGCACCTCAAAATTATACCCTTTTTTTTACACTAACTCCTCCTGCTACTGTACAGTCAACACTGTCAAAGACAAGCAGTAGGCCTACTGAAAGAAGTACTAAAAATGTCATACTAAATGTCATACTTCAAAAGTATTATCAACAACATATACTCCAAGTATCAAGTTACTCATTGCACAGGATGTGTAAAAAGTACAATACTGGCTTCCAAACTCTATACTCTATAAGTATAAAGTAGCATAAAATGGAAATACTAAAGTATAAGTACCTCAAAATATTGAGTAACTTAATAGTTACAATCCACTACTGCATTTAAAGCAGTATTTAATGATGTTGTTGATCATGTTGGGTAAAATGTTTGGTGTCTTAATATACTGTAAACCAGTGCATCATAATGTACAGGTTGATTGTGTGTTTTGTATTGAGAAAAAAAGAATGTCTGCCTTTATAGTAGAGAGATCACAGGAAGTGAAGGGATGACATTAATGACGTATTCAAATTTGTAACCAAAGATCTCAAATGTAGTAAAAGTGCAATATTTCTTTCTGAATGTGGTGGAGTATTAAGTAACATACAATATAAATACTCAAGTAAAGTACAAGTATGTCAAACGTGTACTTAAAGTACAGTATACTTAAGTTAATCAACGTAGTAACGTTCAAACCCAGAACACGTGTTGCAGGTTTTAAAAGAGAACTCCCCAGAGAAGTCTAATCAGTTTCACTACTGCCTGCAGAGAAATGCTGCATTCAGGGAACCTGGGAATAGTAGGTGAATCTGTCTACTTGCTTGTAAAACTGGATGACATTTAAAATCCTAACCAGCTTTGAAAAGGTACCTCTCACATCTGGAAATTAAAAAAAAGAAAGAAAAACAGACAAAAACTGTTAACATTTTGATTTAAATCAGAAACTCAAAGAAATATGTTAAAATTTAATAATTTTACTGGTCAGCATTCAGAGACTTTAGATGCATTTCAGACATACAGTGACTGTATGAGCTGCAGTCTGACTCGACAAAGTCTAGAAACATACTGGATGTCCAATCTCTGGATCCAAGTAGGTCTGAGCAGGACATGGGAGCTCGCCAGTACAACCAAAGTAACAGTTAGAGTTGCTGAAGGGCACTTTGTCTTCTAAACACCTGAGATATACTGCTGTTTTAAACCAACAATCAATACAACTTTTTGTTTGTAGCATGATCTATCATACAGGTTAGTGTAATTCAGAGTGCTTTACAGGTGATGGACAAGCTGATAATAAGACAGTACAAATACAAACAGTAAATCAATCAAAGAATAATGCACACAGAATAGTAAGAATGATACAAGTGAAATAACAACAGTTAAACAACAAAGAATAAGATAGATTAAACGGTATTAACAGCATTCAAAACAATAAAAACAATGATACAAATTGAAATAAATAAAACATTTGAATCAAAAGCCAGGCTACTGTAGTATGTTAGCATGCTAACATTTGCTGATTATCAGTAGACACAAAGTACAGCTGAGGCTGATGGGAATGGCATTCATTTTGCAGGTATTTGGTCATAAACCAAAGTATTAGACGCATTCAAATGTTGACCTGATGATGGCGCTATGATGAAAAGTAAGAGGATCACCAAAAATTAGTTTTTCCTGAGGGGAACATGAATGTCTGAAACGCATTTCATCACAATCACCCAATAGTTGTTCAGTATTTCACTCAAAACCACAAATGTGAACCTCATGGTGGCACTAAATGAAAAAAAGTCATTAGGCATCATCCTCTGGGGACCATGAATGTCTGAAAAAAAAAAGCATGGCAATCTCTTCAATAGTTAGACACATTTCAGTGTGGACCAAAGTGAGGGACCAACCAACAGACTGACACTGTCATCCAGTCATGACACTAGAATGGCTAAAACTAAAAGCTGCCTCTCACTTAATTTTGAAATGTCTTGTGTTCTTCACATGATCTCCCTCTGCATTGTTTCATATTCTTTGCTGCTTCCTGTTCCTGCTGCCCACTGAGATCAATAAAGTTTGTTCAGAGAAAGATGAAGGTGAAAATGTGGTTTTGGGCAAGGCCTATTGAAAGAGGCTGGGACACGGTTTGGAGCTCTGGGGTATAACACATGCGCAGTGTAACTGGAGCTTCAGTCATAATAATAATAATAATTTTATTGGTATTCAATTCAATTCAATTCAATTTATTTTTGTAAAGCGTCAAATCACAACAGAAGTTATCTCAAGACACTTTATATATAGAGCAGGTCTTAGACCGTACACCATAGTTTAGAGACCCAACAAGATCCACCAAGCGCGCTGTGGCCAGGAAAAACTCCCCAATTACTGGGAAGAAACCTGGAGCAGAACCGGGCTCAGGGTGGGCGGCCATCTGTCGAGACCGGCTCGGGGGATAGATAGAGAGAGAGAGAGAGATAGAGAGAGAGAGGGAAGCAGCTACAATGATAGCCCAGCAGCTGTAATAACTAATACAAGTAGGACTAATAACACAAAACCAATAGTGGTGGATGTAAAAGAGTGATAATACAACTATTGGAATTGATGTCATTGGGTCGTCCTCAGACGGGCTTTCCAGAGGAGCTTCCAGCTGTCTCAGTCCACCATACATCTGGCTAGCTCGCCAGCACTGTCCAGCATCTCTCCTCAGTACGTCCATGTATGTTGGTGTGGGACGTCCCTGTGATCGATGCCCTGGTATAGCACCTTTCAAAACAAGGTTACAAAGTGCTTTCCAATAAAAGCATGATAGAAACAATTAACACCCAGAACTTAAAATCTAAATAAAATATCCTATAAATAAAATAAAATCTTAAAATCAATTGTAAAACTCACAGGTAACCAGTGAAGGGCAGCAAGGATCGGTGTGATGTGGTCACTTCTCTTGGTACGAGTTAAAAGCCTGGCAGCAGCGTTTTGTATTAACTGTAGTCTTTGGATGTTCCGCCTGCTGATACCAGAATAAAGTGCATTGCAATAATCAGGTCTGGAGGAGATAAAAACATGGATGACCTTTTCTAAATCAGCAGGGGAAAGGAATGACCTGATCTTAGTAAGATGTCTCAGTTGGGCAAAACAGGGCTGCACAACTTTAGTCACCTGAGCATCAAATGACAGTTCAGGGTCAAAAATAACACCTAGCTTCTGGGCCTCTTTCTGAACATTATTAGACCAGGCACCCAGACTAGAGGAGAGATTCTCAATACTGCTGGTTTTTGGGGCTACAGGGGGAAATGATAACTATTTCTGATTTGGAGTCATTCAGCTGCAGGAAATTTTTTCATCAGTCATGCATCGCTATTGGCTCAATTTCGGCAAGTGCAGATCAGATTCAGGGATATAGAGTTACACAGCACACTGGTGATGACAGGCCGGAGTCTATATATACAATGTGTATATATATATGTATCAGTAAGTATATATGACTGCTTCAGAGAGAGCAGGCCCACATATGATAACGTGAGAAAGGGACAAGGGGAGGGTGGAGGGGGACAAAGATGTCTCGGTCTGACACAATGATAAGTCTGGTGATATTTGGCATGTTTCTTCATGTTCACACTCAAACCAAACAGTGAATGTATCTACTAACAAGCATTGTGTCTGTATCACAGTCTGATATATCTTCTTCCTCTGTGCCATAGTAGAGCTCCATTGTTGTCCAACAACTATTAAAACACATCAGTGAGTCACACTGTTGCTCTGGGGGACATCTTCTTCCTTCATCACCATGAACACACACACTAGTTTATTTTGACCCAATCAAACATACACCGTCCCGCTGCCACAAATACTCACTAGAGCACCAAATGTGGATTCATCCGCTGCTGAAAATAGTCCCCAACAAATGCACTATTTCCTCCAGTTTGTTTGATAAGAACTACAGTGAGCAGCTGTTTTAGGAAATTACTGCAACTTTTATTTTAGAAATTAAACTATATATTTGTGTTTTTAAAGATTTACGTCTTCAGTAGGAACCAATGGGAAGGTTAGACAGACGGACTAACACATTTGAGGATTTGTTGACAAGAACAAAAGTTTATTTGAATTGGTTTTAAATTTCTGTTTTAGGACTCTCTGCACTTTCAGTCACATCTTGTGGCCCTCATCAGCAGATAAAACCTCCATCTGCTGATGGAGACTTTCTTGTCAAAGATGCTAACTTCACTGTATTTAGCATTTTGCAAGCAAGTGAAACAATCTCTCTTTATGTGTCACCTATACATTTATAACTTATGTATGCTATTTAGCCTCCTGTGATTCCTTGGGGGAGTAAATGGTTTTGATTGAATGACTGGAACAAACTGTGCTACATTTATGGAAACAATGAACCATCAACTTCAATGTGAAATTGTGGAGGTTTGAGTAATAAAGGGGGAACCGTTTGGAGAGTCACAGGCGTAACCACAGGGATTTTATGAGTCAATTTTCTCTCAAAAAGAGAAAAATAACTGATAGAAAGCTTAGAAATACTGAAACTAGTTGAGAGACTGAAAGTTTAAACAGTTTAAAGGCTCAGTGTTTGAGGTTTTATGGCTTTGAGAAAGCTTTACTAAAAAAAATCTTATTATATATATATTGTATATGTATATCACAAATTAATCGCACATTCTTTCTTTATTTATTTTATTATTTATTTTGTATTGATTTGTCAAGTATTTAACACTCTTATCAACATGGGAGTGGGCAGATATGCTGCTTTATGTATATATTTATTATTGGAAATCAATTATCAACACAAAACAATGACAGATATTGTCCAGAAACCCTCACAGGTACTGTATTTAGCATAAAACAATATACTCAACTCATAACATGGCAAACTGCAGCCCAATAGGCAACAACAGCTGTCAGTGTGTCAGTGTGCTGACTTGACTATGACTTGCCCCAAACTGCATGTGATTATCATAAAGTGACAAAGACAATGTTCTCCAACTCTGAGGAGTGTTTTTTTCCAGCAGGACAATGCTCCATGCCACACAGCCAGGTCAGTGAAGGTGTGGATGAAGGACCACCAGATCAGGACCCTGTCATGGCCAGCCCAATCTCCAGACCTGAATCCCATTGAAAACCTCTGGAATGTGATCAAGAGGAAGATGGATGGTCACAAGCCCTCAAACAAAGCCCAGCT